>JASAND010013681.1:0-17937 GCA_030248195.1 Trissonchulus latispiculum
CGGAAAACGCATTTTCGGCATTGTCCGGCTGCCTTTGGAACGACGGCAGGGTAAGACTGCGTACAAAGATAAAGGTTTATCTTGCAGAAGTGCGCCCCGTCCTACTCTATGCCTGCGAAACATGGCCCGTGAAAGTCAACGAACGTCTGGACAGGATGCAGGCCTTCGTATTTCGCTGCTGGCGGCATATGCTTAGAATTTCCTATCGAGACAGAATCTGGAACCCGGAAGTCATGGCCCGCATCCAGCCAGGACAACTTTGTTCCATGGAAATTAAATCACGCCGACTAAGGTACATGGGGCATATCCTTTGAAGGCATAATTGCTTTCCGGCGAAACAGACCCTAATGACGGGTCCCCTCCATCAGTGGAAAGGCCCTCCAGGTGGCGTGCAAATGACGTGGCAACGGACTATTTTGAAAGATCTTTCACCTCTGGCGCTGCACCATATCAACAGACTGGAAGCAAATACTTGCGGACATTGCTATCGATAGATCCCAATGGACGATTATGACAAACTCACTCATTGGAGCTGCGGAGGATCCTGCACAGGCCTCCAGATGAGCAAGTAAGCAAGCAATTGTTTGGTGCAGATAAACCAGTTGCTGAAGCTGGTAAAGTTGATAAAGTCGTGTCGAAAAATCAAGACGAATGACGAAAATCAACATCAATCAATACTAAATTACAAGGATGACGAAAATCTCATCTGACGTACATCTGGTCTGTATCAAAATATGGAAGTGGAGCCTGGGGTCGTAGGGAACCAAAACTATATTACACCAACTGGAAGTAGTCAACAGTAGGGTGGCCAGACAGATCTCAACCTGTAACCAGCGTAGGCCTGACAAATTTTCAGACCTATCAACCACAGAATCAACGTGGACTTGGCATCGACTATCGATCATTCGCTGCCGCGGGAAATCAAACCTAATCTGCAGTCAATGTTTGAAAAGAGGGAATGTGTACTCACCAAAAATCAGAGGAGCATTCTCTCCCAACTGCGATCCGGCGGACACTGCACCATGCAGCCTATCAGCGCCGGATATAAAAGGGACCATCCTTTCTCTGCCCCCCGATCCAGAAAAGGAGAGAAAGACTGCGGACGACTGCTTCCAAGAATAAATAATTAATGAAATGATGTAATGTATTAGTTTTAACTGTATAATTCATTGTATTTGTATTCTAATCTGGTATTAACGCATTTTGTCGTAGATAAGTGCAGGAGCAATGAGACAAGGATTAATAAACGGATCCTCTTCTCTTCTTAGGTTCATTTAATTTTTAAATTGAATGAAAATAAAATTAAGCACAAAACGCAATAAAGCACCGTACTGTTTTTAACTACTTTTTAATGGTAATATTTCATAATCTGGTACAGCGACGAGTGTAAAGGTTGCTAGGTTTTGATAGGAGCAGAGGTTGGCAAAAACTTTAGCTCACCCTTTCTCTTGACAGCAGAAACGGCCTTACCTCATCCATCATAAGGTTTCAAATAATCATAAAACAAGCCTCCCAAAGTTCTTCCCAAGACAGAAGTTAAGTCAGTGAAATTCTATTTGTCGGCGTAAAATTTTTATATGATCCACTTTTAGCTGTCTCTGTCGATAGAAACAAAGGTTCATTTTTCTTGAAAATAGTTTGGTCAACATTGTAATCGTCTTTTTTGTTCGTTGAGCTAGAATTTCAGTAAACGAATGACACCCGCTCTTTATGCTGTCAAAGAAACTCTCTGTTGTTGATTATACTTGTTAGATTGGAGTGACGAGTGGTAGCAGTGGAAGGAGGATCTAAAGCTTGATTATATACAAAAGAGTTAAAACCTTAAATATTGAAAAATTACAACTGTCGTATTAGTGATTAGCTTTTCTGGAAACTAAGGCCCTATTTCTTTAAAGATTAAACGCATTGGATTAAAATTAATCCGCATTAAAGAAACAGCACCTCGGATTAAACGGATTAAATTTAATCCTGTTTCTTTAATGCACCTAAGATTAAAATTTTAACCTAATCCGGTTTCTTTATTCACACTTCGGATTAAAAAAATGAGACAGTTTGTTTTAATCCGACCTGCTTAATCGCTATTCCTTTTAAAGATTAATTTTAATCCGTTTAATCCGCCTCCGCAGCAACGCGGGTTAAACGGATTAAAAGTTGGCGGATTAAAATTTTTAGTCGCTGTTTCTTTAATGGCGGATTAAACGGAATAAACTTAACTCGTTTAATCCGATAATTAAAAATGGTTAATTTTAATCCGTTTAATCTGTTTAATCATGCATTAAAGAAACAGCCGTTAACATTTTAATCCGGCTGATTTTTAATCCTTTTAATCCGACCATTTTAATCTTTAAAGAACTAGGCCCTAAGACTCTATTCTATTTTACTTTGCTTAACGTTTAGCTTGTAATAGACTGAGTCGCGCGAGCTTGTTGTGCAAATCCCAAATCAAGTTAACTTTAATTCAACCTGTTAATCGCTCTTTCTTTAAAGACCAATTTTCATCCGTTTAACCCGCCTGAAGTTTTTCAACTAGTTGTTAAACCCATTACCTTTAAACGTTAATGATTAGATTTTTAATCGTAGTTTCTTTAATGGTAGAATAAAAGCACTAAAATTTACTCGTTTTATCCTTGGATAGTTTAATTCCAAGCTAATTAAAGTTAATCCCTTTCAAAAAATCAACACTAAAGAACGTGGTGGTGTTTCAGTTTCACAAAGGGTTCATAGTGTTTGTGAGTTCCTAAATTTATTACTTATGAGGAAGATTAGGGGTGTGGTGTTTCACGAGCAGCTACTAAACTAAAAGACCTCTTAACGTTGCTAATAAAGTTAGGAGCACAAAATCGAGCTAATAAACACACCATGAAGTGCTAGTTGTTCAAATAATTAGCCAAAATAACCGTGCAACGAATTGTATATCTCCCAAAAAGTTCTGTAGAAACTTATTATTCATTTTATGACCTTCAACTGCTAAAGATTTCTTATAAATAAATAATTGATATTAATAATAGTAATAATAGTAATAATAATAATAATAATAATAATAATAATAATAATAATAATAATAATAATAATAATAATAATAATAATAATAATAATAATAATAATAATAATAATAATAATAATAATAATAATAATAATAATAATAATAATAATAATAATAATAATAATAATAATAATAATTAATAAATATACTAATACTAATGATTATGATGATAATAATACAGAAAATTTGAAACGATAACATTTTTGTACTAATGAAGTTAAATACATATTCGAAATAATTATAACAATGTACTTACCCACAAAGCTACAGTGATCCTCCGAACTCCTCGTTGTTTCGTTGTGCGGAGGAAATTTATCGTACCATTACTTTTGAGTGGTTGATCAGATCTTATTACTGTTATAAGTGTTTTTCAAACAAGATTTTTCTTTCTCCAAACAAGATAAAACGTCAAGATTTGGTTCAATTTCGAATTGCGATAAGATACTGCTGCAGGTGCGTCAGGAAAAGGATTTTTAGTGTTATCAAGAATTTGTTTTGTTCTAATTTTTAAATGTATATTTACTTTAGATTTCTTTCAGAAATGCAAGCCTAAACACTGTACAATAAATTCTTGATTGAAGTCAAACTAAAGCAAAGATCACAGTGAAATCGATTGCATCGATTACCGTTTTGGAGGACTTCAATGCGTACTGCTGACGCAATCCGCAGTTCAAACTTTAAAATCAATGGTCAGACTTTTAAAAACTGAAATACGAGTAAAGTTTGTAAATCAGACTGACTATGCGTACGTTCGTAATTATCTCAAATTTCGGAAGCTGCAGTAGGCAAACTAAGATCTGATATTTAACAGTTTAGTGATAGCTAACCTTTCTAGTGATTTGACGAAAAAAATTATAACCAAACCCCTAAACTTGTATTAATAATAATAATAATAATAATAATAATAATAATAATAATCATAATAATAATAATAATAATGATAATAATAATAATAATAATAATAATAATAATAGTAGTAGTAGTAGTAGTAATAATAGTAATAATAATAATAATAATAATAATAATAATAATGATAATAATAATAATACTAATACTAATAATAATAATAATAATAATAATAATAATAATAATAATATCTAGAAGTTCGACATTACTTTTGTCGAAAAATAAAGAAACTAGCTAAGTGCAACAACATGGAATTTCTACTTGATTGGAAAATTTTATTAGGTTTTTTGCCCTTTTTATAATAGATGGACTGTTAGTTTTCAGTTAGCTTTTTTACAGTGATCGAGCGTTTATTAGACTCGAGCTAGACAATGCCTTGAAAGATTTTTCATTTAGCCTTAGCCTGACAAGAAAGGTGATACATTAGTGGCGAAACAATTTAGCTTAATGTCTGGCTGGGCTAATTTGACAGTTGAAATTGAAGTTTTACCGACGGGCCATTATTAGGATTAGAGTTATAGAAAACCCCCTTTCAACTTCGACGAATATATTGAGTTTTGACTTCTCCTGTGGCATAGCAATTAGCCAGAAGGGGTTTCTAGGATTCCTTTCCGTTATAAATACCTCTTTTTTCTTTCGCAGTTTGAGTGAAACCTAGCCCCTTTTAAAAGAGGAGATTCATTCGAAACTCATTTAGAAAAACAGATTTACTTTGTTAGGGGTCTCCCCTTTTTTCAAGAATTCTTTCCTCTGTATCTTACTCAGATTCAAGTGAAGAAAAATTGTCCTGATAAAAGGACGTTATCAGCCGGTGCTGTTTCTAGTCTCAGATTCTTTACTGAAGTCATTTCGTAGCCGTAATCGTCAAATTTTTGCACATTAGCGTTAGATTATTACCTTAACTTTGGGTAATTTTTAGACACTAATCCTCACGCTACAAAATAACAGCAAGCTTTCCATTTCTACCGTAATCAGTGAACCATATTATCAAGAGTGCATAATTGCACTATATATAAGAAGATATAATATAAAGGAATAAATTATGGACTCTTGATATTATCCTAACTTTATCAGCCAGCAGGGGCTTCCGTCTATCGCAAGGGAAATTAGGGAGATTATTTCATTGAAATGAAGCTAATTAATCATTTTCTTAATTCATAGAATTCCATTTTTGGGATTACCTTCTGGACGAACTTGAAGGGGAGAAAATAGAATCGCGACTCCCGACGAACTCCATGTCTGACAGTAATTCGTATAGTTACAGTACTTTATCTCCTGCTATACCGGCCACTGAATAGAAGCATATATTTATTTGTTACAAAACCTGTACAAGTGCACCAGGACTTAAGTCTGGACTGGATTACACTTGTCCGTTTAGATCTCTGTGGGCTTCTGCGTTTGTGCAAAATCATGTTCAACCCGACATAACTCCTACTCTGGGTCTGGGGGGAGAGACAAATTTTTAAAGAGGCTTCGGAACAGACTCCCAACCAAACGGACAATCTCGATTGATGAATTAAACTGGATTAAACCATTTGCGCTTACACCCTGACCCTAATACAAGTATGAAACATTGTAAAACTATACTGAACTGGCTACACTGTTTAATCATTTACCAGAGCTTTAACCAAATGCTGATGCATAAAAGGTGCAGTTCAAATCGAACTTGAGGGATAGAAGGCACCACAAGACTACTTAAAGCTAAGTGTGCATAGTTTTGTCAAATCATTTTAAACGTATGCTAGTTGTTGTTTTTGTTGTTGTTGTTGTTGCTTGCTCGATATGTTTTTGGCTTCATTTTTAAGAGCATAGCTTATACTTGTCCGTTTGGTTGTCCGTCCGTTTGGGCGTTCAACACTGCTCAGCTTTTCTTATGCTTAAACGGGCAAGGCACCTGCATACGGACAAACGGACAAACTCATTCCGATTGAGTCTACGCCCAACAGACAAATGCCCAAAGGGTCAAGTATAAACCGGGCTTTACGTTGTCAACAGCCATATAGAATTCTGGAATTCTGTAAATATTGGATTGGACAGTCATTTGAGCAACCCTCCTTTTTCTTTATTGCAAAATGTCTATCCACAATGGAATGGAGTATATTATGAAGGTCGCCTCAGAGCTTAAAACTTCGAATTTTGGAATATCATACAAAACCTTCGTCGCGTTGTAAATATTTGCTAAATTGCCTGATAACATTTGTAAACGTTTAATAGCTGCGGTTAGAGGAATCGGTACTTGCTGCTTTAATTGCTCAGAAATAGCTTCTTAATTGTAGCACATTTCCCAGTTAACAAATTGCTACTAAAGTGTCTGGATTGTGAGTAGAAGTTTCAAGATAATTCACACTTTAAAAGAGGTGCTATAATGTATTTGACACTTTCATAACTGGCTTTTCAGGCATTTTATTTTATGAAGCATCTGTCTGTCGAAGTTTTAAGCCTTTACCTAATTTTAGGAGAAAACGCTTTCAAAATCTTCACTCAGGCTGTGACATAATTTCTAGCTTAACAATTACCGGCGGACATACTTTTTGTGCCACTTTTTCTGTTTTATGAGAATTTAACTGTTGAATCTCTACTTGGGGCCTTCCAATGGAGTAGCAACTAGCATAAACCTATTTTTAAAGTCTGATTTTTTCTTGAGGAGGGAGAAACAAAGGGAGGATAATTTTCAAAAATGTTCTGAGAGTTTCAGTTTCAAAAGACTCAAAAACTTTTGGCTCTCATATCTAAGGTTTATCCTTTGTTTGACTGTCTGTCTTTTTGTCTCATTCCTGATTTGTCCATTTTCATCTTCCCCCAGAGTATCCAAGGATAACGGTTACCAAAAATGTCTACAACACCACCTTCAAAGGGTTCATAAAATATTTAAATAGATTTTTTAGTTTCATGCTCTTTTGTAATTGAAGTGTACCCGTCCAATGCACCGGACTTTTGAATTGATAAGATCTTGCAAGAAGCCAGAGGCCGCTATTGCCACCAGAACTCTGATTGTATTAAAAATTTTATGACATAAATTGAGTATGGACTGGTAACTGAGTTTGTAGGAGCTGTCGTGAGGGAAGTTTAAGTTTTGATGCATCTTATCCATTTTGTAAATAATTTTTCACTCATTCAATCAGCCGATTTGTACGACAGAGTTTGTGTATACTTTGTGCTTTTAGTAGAGGAAATGGACTCCAAGGGCCTGTAACTCATAACGTAGCGGAAAACTTTCTTTCTACTAAAGCGGAAGTTTTTAAAGAGTTGCTCAGAAAACATTTTATGAGCTGCACAGCACAGCTTCCTTGGTTCTTTCTTGGCTTCGGCCTAATTGTTGGTCCTTGGATAAGAACTTTTTAAAGTGGAAAGACAAAAAACTAGAAGGAAAGGCTCGGTACGAATTACATGCAGCAGTAGGTTCTTCTATTTCGTTGTCTTTTTCAAGAAATTACCAAAGAAACTAACTCACCCCACATTTCATAAGGAATAAAGGATTAATCAGTAATTAGCCTCTTGAAATGTCATACTTTGAACAATTTCAAAAAACAAGACTCGAACCGACAAATAGAAGTTTCCAAGAAATCCGCCCTATCGAATCCAATTTGATAATTATTGATTTATCTATTGTATATATTTCAGATATAATACAAAACTTATTATTCTTCAAGTCAGACTAATTAATGTAAATAGATTAAAGGATTCAAAGAAAATATGATGTGCTAAGAATGCGCTATGTGCTACTTTTACTTATTATTCTACTGCGACTTCAAGTTTGCATAATTTTGGCTGTCAAGTGAGTTCCTACATACCTTCTTTTTCTGTTGTAACCATATTTACATTAAATTCACAGGATTGTCCGTATTTGCATCCTCGTAAAACAACCGCTTGTCGTTCCCAATGGCATTGAGCAAGGGATTCCCGCTATTCGCTTTAAAGTTTGCATTGAGGGATAGGTGGAGCCGCTTCTATCCAGAAATTTCGACTGAAATTCTGCAAGGTATATAAAGACCATAAAGTCGGAATAGAACGACGTCGGGTTGGGCCCGTACTGGTTCTTAAAATTAACTTTACACTAAATTTACCAAAACCAAGATCAGACTACAAAACAATGATGTTGTAAAATGGGATCAAAATGGAAGGAGAACAAGGGGTTTCCAAATGCCGATAACATGAAAATAAATTAATAATAACTTAGGTAACCCTCCAAGAAAAAAGCTGCGGCGACATTTTATTGTATAAACTTTGCTTGGTGTTGATAATTGTTATATCATTATACACACCAATTATTAATACAAACTAACATATCATTACTTATTAGTTGAACTAGAACTGTATTAAATTGTGCTGGCTGTAGTCGTAATTTGGCATATTTTGGTAAGGTCGTAAAAGCTAAATGTCGAAACTGTCTTGACAAATAAATTTAATGGACTAAACTGTTAGAATCTGATGACAATTACTTTTGGCTGTTTAGGACGCTTACTCCTACTTACGCCTATCCTACTTACGCATAATCGTTTTCAAAACTCAAATTCCTACTTACGCCTAATTCTTTCTGTCAAAACTCACATTCCTACTTACGCCTAAAGAATGTTTACGCAAAACTCGGATTCCTACTTACGCCTAGTATCCACTTTCTGACGTTGTTGCGGAAGTTGTTCAATTTTTCTTTAAGTGGGGGTCCACCTGATGTGAACTAAATAGCAAATTTGCAACTCAACTTTATTTATTAGAAAAACTTTCCAACTTTCCCTGCAAATGAAATACTAACTAAACTAATTAAAATATTCCAGCACATCTGAAAAATTTTAAGTTTTCTAAAGTAAAGACATTTTTGTTCCCCAAAAGTTTTTCTTGTCCGAGGACAGCTGAGTTTCGACTATTGACTTACAATACAACTTATACGTTGTCCGAAACCAGGAGGGTACTTGGATCTTGGTTCTGCTCACTAAGGGCCTATTTCTTTAAAGATTAAAATGGTCTGATTAAACGGATTAAAAATCAGCCGGACTAAAATTTTAATTTCTATTTCTTTAATGCAGGATTAAACGGATTAAAAGGATTAAAATTAACTCGTTTAATCCGACCATTTTTAATCTGCGGATTAAACGTGTTGATTTTAATTCATTTAATCCGCCATTAAAGAAACAGCAATTAAAAATTTTAATGCGCCAACTTTTAGTCCGTTTAACCCGCGTAGCTGTACGAGGATTAAAAGTTAGTTGAAAATGCAGGCGGAGGATTAAACGGATTAAAATTAGTCTTTAAAGAAACAGCGATTAAGCAGGTCGGATTAAAATTAACTCGTTGATTTTTTAATCCGAAGTGTGAATACAGAAACAGGATTAGATTAAAATTTTAGTCCTAGGTGCATTAAAGAAATAGGATTAAATTTAATCCGTTTAACTCGTTTAACTCGCTGGATTAAATTTTAATCCGTTTAATCCGAGGTGCTGTTTCTTTAATGCGGATTAATTTTAATCTAATCCGTTTAATCTTTAAAGAAATAGGGCCTAAGTGTTATAACCTCTAACAATATAATAAAAACATACATGAATAGATGTTCGACCGTATGTCTTAATGTATGTGTAATTTCTTCAGTTTAAAGTTAAATTAAATACACAGCTGCTGCAACACTATTTGTCGAAATGTTACACCGAAATTAAATGAAGATGCTTATACAGATTATTAATTCTACATAATTGCATTGTAAACACTGTACAAAGTGGATAAGGGAAAATATGTAAGTGGATTACGGTGGAGATTTCGTTTTAGGTGTAAGTAGGAATGAGAGTTTTGCAAGGAAATATTTTAGGCGTAAGTAGGAATTTCAGTTTTGAGCTTTAGGCGTAAGTAGGATTTTGAGTTTTGTTATCTCTAGGCGGAAACATCAAACGTTAGGCGTAAGTAGGATAGGTGTAAGTAGGATACACGTTTAGGACAACTGTACCAGACGAGATTCAAAGAATCCTAACCGGTGGTCAATATAATAAGCATCACATTCCGACTAAGGCGGGTAAGTCTGCGTTTATCTTTGTTTCGTCTTCAAAAGTGTTTGCCTCCTTTACTTATTCTCGTCAAAGTCAATACAGGCAAGAGTGCATGTAATTGCACTATATATTAGAAGATCTTCTATAATATAAGGAATTAACTATGGACTCTTGATACAGTTGTGTGTACGCGCGTCGACGTGGCTGTTGTGTGTCAACGCGAGTTGTTACTGATCCCAGCGGTAATGTGACAAACAGGCATGATGTTGCACTTAAGCGCATCGACGCAATCAACTTTAACGTAAAGTTGACTTTACGTTGTTGTGCGTTCACGCGCGTTCATGCACGTCGACGTACATCTACTGGCGGGTAGAACTATGAACTAGGGACATAAACCCTTTATCTGACTTCCCCCCAAAGCTAAAGTCCGTATTATTAATGTTTGATAGGGTATTTGACGTTCATTCTCTGAGAGAATATCCTAAATATACTCGTTCGACTTTAAGAATTAATTTAATCATTTGGCTATTTTATTTGGAGGAATTTTTACTTGATTTAGGTGTAATCATGGACTCAGAGTCTTCAATAAAAACCTTGAACCTGGGCTACACAACAATTGCCATGAAGTATAAGAATTCTCCTCAACTTTCTCACAGTATCGTGATAATCCAGGTCTGGCTAACAATTTAGTTCTAATTCTAATAACGATAGGTTAACCCTTTAGAGGATTGTTTCAGTTTAAAAGTATCAAGCGAATCTCACAGGGTTAGCAATTTGATAAAATTAGCGTTTCTATTTGTTAAGAAGGAAAGGGGTTACTGATTAAAGTTAATGAAATTCCAATTTCAAGAATTTAATTAGTTAACTTTATTTTTTTGCAGCAGCATGATGATACCAACACTGCAGGTCATCTGTCCCTTGGATTGGATGCTGCATCCGATATCGCTGCTGTTGCCTCCAGAATGTCAGAGGAATTTCATAGTTACGGTAAAGATAAGCGCTACCACTCGAATAAAGCTGAATTTCGAAGACTGGCTGATGGCGTTTAAGAGTTAAAGAGTTTAAGAGAGTTAAAATGCTAAAGCCTTTAACATTAACGGAATTAAAATTATCTCAATTCTTTTCGCGTTCAGGTTGAACTAGTTAAACAGTTCTAACTTCTAACCCTCATGCATAGTTTAGACTGCTAACTGTAAGAGCTTTGATAACAAATTATTGTATGAGAGTGACTATGTAAGATAACATAACAGAACAATGACTATGTAAGACAATAATATTTGTGAAGTTTAATTTGGTGTTTTAGGTTTTGGCCTGGACTTCACTTCAACAAAATCTCAAGTCCTCTTGAATGCTACCATTCGATCAACGACCAGACCTTCACATACCTACAAAATTCAGATAGTCCTTGATGAAACTGGAGTCAACCTTCGAGTTAGAAAATTTGTTACGTGTCAATGTGTCATAAATCCTTTAAAAATTTTCAAGTAAAAGTTACTCAAACCCCTTGTGAACGCACTTCGCTGCCATTTATTATTGCATTATTAATACTAAAACGTTATTTTATATTATATATCGTTATCTTCTAGAGAAGAAAATTAAATGGATGAAAGCTGCTTTGCATCAGTTTTTCTTCCTTTTTTCTACACCTGACAGACAGTTCATTTCTTACAGATATCAGAGCTCCGTGGGAGTAAGAATAATGTCCTTATCATTCCAATAAGAAACGTTCCAGAATTTCTGCGGCTATTTGGCGACCTGATTGCGGCCATTGATGCAGGAATCAAAGGTAGATCAGGAAAATATGTCTAGCTTAGTTTTTTGAATTTGCTTAACAAAAGTTGATAATGAAGGAAAGAATATGCAGAATAATAAGCGAAAGAAAGAAGTAGGTATGTCATTACAGCACCTTTGAGGTGAGGATCGAACACCCAACCTCTTTTAAAGAAATGAGGAAAGAAACATATCTTTAAGTAAAAATAGCGGGAAACGTTAAGACTTAGGGCCTTTTCGCGCGCGAGTTAAAATAGTTTATTGTCCAAATGATATATTTTAACGTGGTTTTAAAATTAAAGTCGTGACTCTTACGGTTCTCGAGTAATTTCACCTCAAAGTTAAGATTTCATGTATTAAACATAGGAAATTTTAAAAGTTGTCATTTTTTCGCTTGCGCCAAAAAATCTTCTGACAAACGTTTATGAATCTGGACAAATTATACATTAAAATAACGCTAAAACCTTAAATTGCGGTAGCCTGGAATTAGAATTTTAATTTAGGTATTTAAAATTTTTTAATTATTATTTGAAGGATTAAAATTTAACACGACTTGAGCATCAAGTCAAATTTTTATCATTTAAAATTTAATTAAAAAATCTTAAAGGCCTAAATTAAGATTTTAATTCCAGGGTATCTCAGCTTGACATTTTAGCGTTATTTTAATGCATTATTTGTCCAGATTCATCACCGTTTGTCGGGGAAATTTTTTGGCGCACGCGAATAAATGACAACTTTTTAAATTTCTTATGTTTAACACATAAAATCTCAACTGTTAGGTGAAATTGCTCGACAACCGTAAGAGTTACGACTTTAATTTTAAAAACTCGTTAAAATATACCATTGTGGACAATAAAATATGTGAAAATCAACGAGATCGGAGAAAGTCGAAAAAATGACCAAAAAAATGGACCCCCCTTAAGCAGACTTGTATTAATAGCATTTGTAATAGACTCTGTCAGATCTTTACTGGATTTCTCTGAGCTGGAGGGGGTCGTGATCTCCAATAAATCTTTGTTCTGCTCGGGGTCGTATGTAGTCGGTTAAGGCTAGAATAGACTAGGCTAGGCTAGACTAGATCTGATCAGGATCCAAGACACAGGTCAAGGTCGGCACGCAAAGGGTGAGCTTTGCTTAGATTGATGCTCCGGCTGTAGTGGTGTGCTGACAACCAGGGCTCAATAGCTGACCTAAAATGGGGTCAAACGGGGTGAGTTCGTTTTAGGCAGGGGAACTGGGATTTATAGTCTCAATGGGCGACTGTAGTTTCAACTCTAACCTCAATACGGATAGAGTTGGGATCTCTGAAACGTACGCGAAAGCCGAAGCAGCTAAAAGAATAGTTATTTATTATTACAAAATACAAACACAGTTTTTACCAAATTCCAGCAAACAATGAATCACTGCAGTTATGGTTTTACAGTAACAGTAATGCAAGATACTGTTTGCCAGAATTGCCTTTTTGGTTTGGTTTGACTGGTACTTTCGCGATTAGGGCTGGTTATCCGGTTTCGGGGTCGTTACAGTACTATCTTCAGGTTTATACCCACTCTAGTGCTGATATGGGCTAACTAAACCGGTATCCTATATGCTTTAACTCAACTCAACTCTCAGGCTCTGTGCTAGCCTCTACTGTTACTCTGTCCCTCACAGTAACTCTTGGGACCTCACACACAAGGTACACTAATTAACAGCTGTTTATAATCCGAATCGAGTGGGAGCGAGGTTGGCTTTGCTCTGGCGTCTCCGTATAATTGACTGCCCAGAAAAACTGAATTTCGAGAAGAGGTCCTTCTCTAGAATGGATAATGACAGTTACAGGCTGGGAAAGTGTCGGTTATTGCCGGAAAGGTCAGATCGGCTTCCTCAGAATGTTATCTCAAGATTAAGTTACGATACAGTAGTTATAACGTCAATTGTTCTACAAAGAAGCTTCGGTGGTAAGGATCAGGACGTACGCGGTACCACTTTCACTGAACATATCGTTTTTGTTAAAGAACAGGAAATTAGGCATTTAGGTTTTGCACAACTAGGTTTTCCCAAAAGACTAGGTCAGGTAGCTTTCACCGCGTCTGCTCCACACGAACTGGCTCTGTGCCAAAAGGTAGGTCCAATATGTACCTAATCAGTGATTCCCCGAGACAACACAAGCAGGACTGGATCAACACACAGGATAAGGATCTCTTTCCGGATCCAAACGACAACTGAACACGACTGGACAACCAGGAACTGACAAATCGTCACACAGTGATCTCCAACTGGATAATATTCAGACACGATTCTAGCAGCAGGATTCCTCACGCTCGGAGCAGATCGGATGGCTACCTGAATCAAATGGGTTAAAACCCATTAGAAACAGAGGTGGTGGGGATTAAAACCCCAGCAACTATTGTCCGGACCGATTGGCTTTCACGTGCGGGTTCAAGACCCGAAATGTGTATTGCGTAACGTGTAATGTGTTATTTTGTACTTTTAGGTTGAAAACAGACGAAAACTGACGCTTTCGAGGATCAAACGAATGAGGAGGACCAAGCTTGGGGCCGTTCCGGCCTACTTGGCTAGATATGCAAATGAGGCTCTGGTCGAGCCTCTCATGGGCATAGAGTCACGTGTGCACTACTCAGTACTATAAACCTAGAACTACAGCTAAACTGACCTAGTCTAATTACTACGTATTACCCAGTATATGAAGTGTAACCTATTTGCTATGATTGACGGATAACACTTAATTAGGGGCCCAAACCTGGCCACTGAACAGGATAATGTTAAATACTACCGATTATTACTTACTATTACTTATTACTGACTACCTGATACTGACTGAGGCCTATTTTTACACTCTACAGGCCTAACTAGACTTAATAACGACAACTATAACCCTAACCTGGGTTGGTAACCTACTATTGGGTTCCTAAACCATATTACCGCAATTATGCAAATGAGGTTACCACCACTCATAACCTGGGCCTAAAAGTCTAACTAGATAATGGTAGATTGCCCCTTTCTTGCAGAGGGCCCGCACCTTGAATCAGGTGACTTACGCGGGCCTCTGGGGGGGGTCAATCTATAACCGGACGACACATACTAATAACAACTAACAGTTACTAACAATCCTAACTAATATTATGATACTAACCGTAATTACTGGTACTAACTATAATTGCTAGTGCTAACTATAACTACTAAACTGACTGACATGAGACTAAACTGTTAGTTCTAACCTAACCTAGCTGCTTATGATGTATGTTCTAATTAGTATACTTAACTACTGCCTAGTATTACAGCTTAACTAGTTGTTTCCCTACGGACTACACTCAAGACCTCCGCGAGGGGTTTACATGAGCAGTCCCATTCATACGATTATAGTCACACAGCAAACGTAATTCCATTTATACAGATTCACACACACTACTTTCACACACCCATTTAAACGGTAACCACACACATACAATCGTATCTACACTATTTCACGCGTACTATTTCAGTCATACATTCACAGTCACTCACACAGTTATTCAGACACAGTTATGCAACATTCACACCTCACGCATACCTGACTTCTCTCACAACCTCAACTGGAGGAGTTTACGTGAGGAGCCGCATTTATACAACACAATACAAATTATATTCCTAACAGTGCTAAAATGAGGCTAATTCCCAGGATACTAACCTGACTAATTCTTAATAATAGCTACGAGTGCGTGAAAGTGCGGTATATTTCGGGAATGGCCCAGAAATGGCCATTCCCACGTGATCACCCGTGTATTTCCTTTCGTTTGTGTGGGTATTAAAGCCAATGGGGGACAATAATTGCTGTTATAGCAGTTATTACAAAATAGGCTAAGGACAGCTTTTTAATTAAAGGGGAGCCGGTATTCCCCTGTTAAAGTCTTAATAATTAGTAGGTTAACAACATTGAAGAAAGTGAATTTCTATTTTTGGAGTGTTTTAGGAAACCTAACGTTTTACCCGGCAATGATTAAAACAGTACAAAGTTATAACTGTGGCTTTTGGAATGCAGTGAAAAAGATAGCCGGCAACTCTGGTTGCCGGCTGTGAGGATAAGGGGGGTTCCCTAACCCGACAGACCTACTCCCGGGGAGTGGTCTAACTCCCCTTCCTCAAGGTGGGCAGGTGAGGGTCCTCCCTTAAAACTGACTACCCAAGTTTATGTTGATTTTAGGGTGGAAAATCGGGTTTTAGGGTGAAAACTGAGAAGGTTAAAAAGAGATAAAATAGTTGTTTTAGAGTGGATTTTTGAATAAAAATAAACCCACGATAGTTTATTTGTAGATTGGGCCAAAAAGGGCCTTTTGGGAAAAATACATAAAATGGAGAAAATGGCGATTTTAGAACCTTTTTGATGAGAGTGATTTGCGAGGTTCGACTGCTCGCAAATCACCAGGGAAGGCGCATGAAAGGAAAAAATGGAAACCACAACCAATACCCCAGAGGGTGGGGCGAAAGGCCCACACCCTCACAAATACAACTATATAAAGTAATGGGCTCTGGGCCCGAAAAATGCTACAAAAATGGTCTTCCGGGGTCCGAAGACCCCGGGTAAATCGTGAGAGTGGAGGGACCCGGGGACCGCCTTTCAGGCATAAGGGTCCCCGGGTCAGGAGCAGTGCACCCCGTGAGCCGTCCGAAGACATATGGGCTCACGGGGGCGGCCAGAAACGTGAGTGCCTGGCCGGCAGTTGCTGAAATAAAAACCCTAAGGGGAAATGGGGGGAAGGGGAGAGGTGCTATAGTCCAGGCCTCCATATAATTGGCGCAAGACACACCTCTCCCGGGTACATGCGGACAGAATGGGGGCTAATGTATTAGCTAAGTTTCTAAGGGGAGAGAGACCAACCTCTCTCCCCGACTGCCAGCCGAGCACTGACTGCAAACTGCTAATTGCAGTCGAGACCCCGTCAGGGGGCTGGCCTTTCAGCTTCTAACAGCTGATTGGCTGTTTTGGCGTGATCACGTTTTGCTATTGGGCTACCGAGTCGTGACCTACGGTAGCCCACAGGCGCGTCTGGCGGCTGGAGGACCCCCAAATTAATGGGAACAGATGACCCCTAACTCAGACAGAAAGACGGCCAAAGGCCGGATTTTAAGTATCAAGTTTTAGGGGTCACTGCTGGGGCCCATAAATCTGGAGTAAACAGAAGCTCCAATAATTTGGAGTTTGGTCCTCCAGCGGCCAAGACAAAGGGCTCCCTTTGCTTATTAGAAAGCAAAGGGGCCTCACCTGTTTGGTCCATCACGGACCCAAAAGACGAAAACAACTTACGTAAGACACCTAGGTACCTAGTTTAAAACTGACAAAAACTAAAACTACTAATAATTACCTATATAACTAACAACTTAAGTACCTAAGTACATATTATTATGGTTATAATTGTATATATGTATATTGTCTGTATATGTTTGTCTACCTATACTTGTATACTGAGTAGTGCAAAGGCTGGATTCAGCCTTTTAAGGGTGGGAGGTCAGCGGTGACCCTTGAGAGGTCACTGTTGTGTGACTTATGTGAATGAATGCATGAATGGCATTCGTTCACGTAAGGTCTGGGAGCTTTCCACTTTCCACGCTCTCCAGACAAACAGACGGGCGGTCAAAGATAAAAGGCCGACCCGTAAAAGGAAGGAGAAAACAGGGAGGAGTTAAAAACTCCCTAAAGAATGGAATTAAAAAACCCATACGTAGGATTTAAAACGTAATAATTTAATTTGTACTTTTTGTTGTTTCAGGAATTAAAGAAGAGAAACTTTGATATTGCGTAAATATTAGTGATTGTTGTGCAAATGTTGTAATAAAGAGAGTAATAGGTTGTTTTCTTGCCATTTAAGGTGGAATAATGCCGTAATTGGGCATTACGCAATGCTATGTAAGAGAGACAAGAGCAGGGAGGTTAAGGGGGTCTCAATTACGACCGCCCTTGCACAAGGTTGATGTAATAGGGATTTACGCAATCGTGGGAGGCCTCATACGGCCATCCCGCACATGTATTGCGAGGGCAAAAGGTCCAAAGGTTCGAATCCTTGCACTATGAGTTGAGATAACCTAGTTAATTACACACAATTGGAGTGACTTTAGCACCTATTAAGTTCACTAATTAATGTAGTTCAAGGGCCTCAATACAGCCGCATGAATACGGTTAACCCACATTAGTTAAGCCCTATTAATAAATTGGATTATTGAGATTTTTAAGGCAATTCTGGCAGTTTTCTGGCAGACATACAAACAGATATA
>JASAND010013686.1:0-48789 GCA_030248195.1 Trissonchulus latispiculum
AGATTTTGCAGCGGCTAATTATGTTTTTATTTTAGGAAATTGGATTGATCTGTAATGAGTTGGGACTCATATTAGATTGCATCCCAAAAGGAATGGAAGATTACTTAAGTTTCACTCTGAAAAAGAAGAGGGTCCCAAAAAGACAACAAACCAATATCTTAATTGACAATGAAGCTGTCGATGATGACGACGATGATGAAGGAATGTGGAAGATTAGGTTCATTGACACATTCCAATTTCTCACAAGCTCTTTGGAATCTCTTGTATCTAATCTATCCAAAGAAGGCTTTGAAAAGTTTCAAGCGATGGCTAATGAATTTAATGAAAACGAATTGAAAATGCTGCTAAGAAAAGGCGTTTATCCTTATGACTATATGGATAGTTGGGATAAATTTAACGAAACTCAGCTACCGTCTAAGGACAACTTCTGGAATCACTTGAATCAGGAAGACATCAAAGATGAGGATTATGAACACGCCCAACAGGTTTGGAGTCAATTCAACATCCAAAACCTTGGTCAATATCATGATTTATATTTGAAAACCGATGTTTTATTGCTTGCTGATGTTTTCGAAAGTTTTCGACGATTTGCCCTTCAAAACTACGGTCTAGATCCTGCTCATTACTTAACTTTACCTTCTTTTGCTTGGGACGCGTGTCTTAAAATGACAAAAGTCTGGTTGGAATTACTGCAAGATCCAGACATGTACCTGTTCTTTGAACAAGGAATTAGAGGCGGTATCTCTATGATCTCCCACCGCTTCGCCAAAGCGAATAACCCTGACGTGCCTAACTTCGATCCTTCCAAACCAAATTCCTGGATTATGTACCTCGACGCTAACAATTTGTATGGATGGACAATGGTCCAGAAACTGCCAGTGAAAGATTTTCGTTGGTTAAGTCGGCAGGAAATAGATGTTATTAACTGGCATGCTCAAACTGACAATCAAAACTGTGGTTACGTTCTTGAAGTCGATCTAGAATATCCCCAACAACTCCATGATTTGCACAATGGTTATCCCCTAGCCCCTGAAAAGCTGCAAATTACAGGAGAAATGCTAAGTCCTTTTGCTCAATCACTTTGTGAAGATCTTGGAACAACTCCTTCCAAGGTCGAAAAACTAGTCCCAAACCTTCGCCCCAAAACCAACTATATTGTCCATTATCGCAACCTCCGTCTGTATCTTCAGCTTGGACTGAAACTAACTCATATTCATCGGGTCCTTAGGTTTGATCAACGTCCTTGGATGAAACCATATATTGAGTTTAATACAGAAATGAGAAAAAATGCTAAGAGTGACTTTGAAAAAGATTTATTTAAGCTGCTAAACAATGCGGTATTCGGAAAAACTATGGAAAATGTACGAGCCTACCAATCTGTACAGCTTGTAACCGACGAACAGAAATTTGTAAAATTGACTGCTAAGCCAAGATTCAACCGTGCTGTAATATTTTCTGAAGAATTAGTTGCTGTATCTATGAATAGAGTTTCTGTAAAGTTATGCAAACCAATTTATGTTGGATTCAGTGTGCTTGATTTATCTAAATATCTCATGTATGATTTCCACTATAATTACGTTGTACATAAATATAGAGAAAATGCAAAATTGTTATTTACAGATACTGATTCCTTGTGTTATTGTATTCATACAGATAATGTATACAACGATATACACAATGATATTGCTCTATTTGATACAAGTGATTATCCACCATCTCATTTTCTTCACTCTACTCAAAATAAAAAAGTTTTGGGTAAGATGAAAGATGAGACGGCTGGAAGTCCAATAAGTGAATTTTGTGGTCTGCGTGCCAAAATGTATAGTTTTGTATGTGATGGTATTGATAAAAAACGTGCAAAAGGTATAAAAAAGAATGTCGTAAAGAAATGTATCGCCCATGCTGACTATGTAAATACTTTGCAACAGCGAACATATATGTATCATAATATGAACTTGATTAGAAGTAATCTGCATCAATTGTATAGCGTGCATTTGAACAAAGCTAGTTTGTCTTGTTATGATGATAAGCGATATTTGCTCGACGATGGCGTATCTAGTTATGCTTATGGTCATTATAAAATAAACTATTAAAGACTTTCTCGTTATAAGCTTAGTAAGAATGGATAAAATCTACTATAGTTTGAAGGATCCAGGATCGTTAAGTAGCATTGAAAAGCTTTACAAAGCTGCAAAAGCAGCAAGATTAAACGTCAGCAGAAAAGATGTGAAAGAATGGCTGCTGAGTCAAGAAGCCTATACTCTGCATAAGCTGCGTAAGCTAAAATTTAAGCGCCGTCGAACAATAACTAAAGGAATCGATGATCTATGGCAAATGGATCTTGCCGATATGAGTAGTGTAGCTAAATGGAATGATGGTTTTAAATATATTTTAGTTGTTATAGATACATTTAGCAAATTTTTGTGGGTATTTCCCATAAAAGATAAAAAGCCAGAAACTATTATAGCTGCATTTTCTCAGATTCCGCGAACGCCTCAGCATTTGATGACAGATAAAGGTGGTGAGTTTCTGAATGCAACGTTTAAAACTTACTGTACTGACAGAGGTATTAACTACTATACAAGTCAAAATCCAGATACAAAGGCAGCAATTGCTGAGAGGGTTATTAGAACCCTGAAAGGGAAAATTTACAAATACTTTACACACGCGAATTCTTGGCGCTATCTCGATGCATTGCAAGATTTGGTCACCTCGTACAATAATTCAAAACATCGCAGTATCGGAATGGCACCAGTTGAGGTTAACGAGACGAATAAAGATGAGGTTAGAGCAAAATTGTTTCCCCCAAATGATCGAATAGTACACTGCAAGTTTAAGCTGGGTGATCTGGTTAGAATCACAAAGGAGCGAGGGGTTTTTCAAAAAGGTTATTTACCATTGTGGACAAGAGAAATCTTCTCAATTAGTGGACAAATTCCTAGTGATCCAGTTGTTTATAAAATAAAAGATGCCAGTGGTGAAGAAATTGTTGGAACTTTTTACGAGCCTGAACTACAGAAAATTATACAAACTGATGATGTTTATAAGGTTGAAAAAGTTTTACGAAAACGAAAATATAAAGGAAAAGTACAATATCTTGTTAAATGGTTAGGGTATCCTTCATCGATGAACTCTTGGATAGGTGAGGAAGACATCAGTGGCTGACGGCTGACGGCTTACGGCTGACGGCTGACGGCTGACGACTTACGGCTGACGGCAGACGACTTACGACTGACGGCTGACGGCTGACGGCTGACGGCTGACGGCTGACGGCTGACGGCTGACGGCTTACGGCTGACGGCTTACGGCTGACGGCTGACGGCTTACGGCTGACGGCTTACGGCTTACGGCTAACGGCTGACGGCTTACGGCTTACAGTTGACGGCTGACAGCTTACGGCTGACGGCTTACGACTTGAAAAATATAAAAGTAGTAAGATGATAAATGCATCATTCAATATGTATAAGTGCAATAGTTGCAGCAAAGAATTCAAGCATCGGCAAAGCTTGCACAAACATCTAAAGTCACACGCTTTGAAAGAGCCGATTTTTAAATTTCATGCGCCTTTTACAATGATTGTTAGCGGAATGACAGGTTCAGGAAAAACTAAATGGGTGATTGATATGATAAGAAGCAAGTTGGTAGATCCAATGCCAGCAAATGTAATGATATGTTACAGCATGTTTCAAGAAATTTATAACGATATCCCAGCCATTTTACACGAAGGGTTTCCTGATGAGTTGCCTGAGAAGGATACTTTGCTTATACTGGATGATCTGATGGCCGAAGTAGAAGACAAACATATCACTCAGCTGTTTACTAAGATGAGGCATGTGAACGTGAGCACTATTTTCATTGTACAAAACTTGTACTTTGAATCTAAATACATGCGCACAGTTACCCGCAATGCTCAGTATATTGTACTATTCCCAAACTATAGAGATGTTTCAATGATTGCGACAATTGGTAGACAAATGTTTCCAGCGAAGAAAGATTTCCTTCCAGAAGCCTTTGAAATGGCAACAAAGCAACCTTTCGGATACCTAGTGCTTAATCTGAAGCCAGGTAGTGATCCAAAATTAAGAGTGCTTAGTGGAATATTGGCCAAAGAGAAGCCTTATGCCTATCTTCCAAGAATATAAAAGGTCAATATTTTAGCTCAAATTTGAAAATGGCTCAGAAACATATTCATACCCTAACATTTTTGAAATCAGCGCCACAAGCTGTTGTAAATGCAACTTTATCATCTTGTTCCAAAGATTTGATCAATGCTTTTGCAGAAGTCGCATTCAATGCACTGTATGGCGATTTTGCATTAAGTCCGTCAGATATATCCAAGCTGAGAAAATTTAAAAAGGATATTCTCATTCTGGCTGATAAAAAAGTGGCAATTACTGTTAAACGGAAAACTCTTAAAAGGAATCAACTAGTGCATATATTGCTTGAAGTTATGCTAAAATGGCTAAGCGATTAGCTCTGATTCCTTCTTCTCCTGTGAAAACAGCACCAGAAGCGATTCAACCTGTAGTGCAGCTGGTACAAGAAGATAAGCCTGACCTTGTTGCACTTTTCCCCAAGCATTTGCGCAATAAAGCGTCTCTGCTCCTACAGCATGTTAATGTAGAAACGGACGCAAACGGACGAGTTATTTATCCTGACAAAACAATCGGTTCAAATCTGTATGACCTGGTGAGATATTTTATAACGCCGGCAAAATTTAGTCCACAGCGACCTCTAGATGCCCCCAAGTTTGAACAGTTTCTTGCATCTGTACCCAAAGCAGCATTGGGTGTAGGTCGTGCCTCCGAACCGATCAAGTGGTTAAAATATGAAACCTAGCACACTGATGCAGCAATCGGAAAACTTAAGTTTCAGTTTTGTGCTGTAAAAACAAGTGTTAACGATTGTTTTTGAATTAAAAATGCCTACATACTATTGCCTTACCTTGGATAACCAACCAATGGTTGTGTTTCATTCTGGCTGGTCACCATTTAGCAATTTCCACATTGCACCTTTTACATTAGGTGGCATTGATTACAACTGCGTTGAACAGTACTATCAATGTGAGAAGGCCATGTTCTTTAATGATGTCTACACTTATCGTGAGATTATCAAGGCCAAGTCACCTCGTGTTCACAAACAACTTGCGAAAGGAATCAAAGGATTTGATAAGGAAAAGTGGATGGTCGTTGCTGAAGACGTTATGCTTATGGGTCTGCGAGCCAAGTTTGCTCAAAATGAACGACAACGAAACCTTTTGATAGAGACTAATGATTGTATCATTGCTGAAGCTTCAAAGTGGGATAAATATTGGGGTATTGGACTGGACATTAACGATGAAAGGGTTATAAATGTAAATGAGTGGCCTGGAGAAAATATACTTGGACAATTATTGACACGTATTAGAAATGAATATAGTCAATGTAATAGTATCCGCAGACTTTAAATGTAATATAGACTTGTACAGTTTACCTAATGTAAAATATAATCCAAAACGCTTTAGTGCTGCTACATTGAAATTGTCTTGTACTTGTCAGATATTTAGTAATGGTCGTGTTGTATGTCTTGGTGCCAAAACTGTTAATAAAGCTTATGAAACCCTTAAAGAGTGTGCTGTATTTTTGACCAGATTAGGCTACTTGTGCAATCATGGGAGTTGAAAATACAAAATATTGTCGGAACTTGCGATATAGGGAGAAAGCTCGACTTGTCTTGGATATATAGCTATTTGCGTCATAACTATAGGTTAAATTTCACTCCAGAAACATTTCCTGCAATTACTTTGGAACTAAAAGCGGGTAGCACTGCGCTTATTTTTTATACTGGAAAATGTGTAATTACTGGAAACAAATCACTTCAACAGTTGCAACGGTCACAGAACGAATTGGTAAAAGTTATAAAAGCAAGTAATCTTTCGCTTTGATAAAAAATGGAGTTTGTAACAATAGCTAAACCACTTAATAACATGAAAATCCAACTTGCTACACCTTTGGAGGCGAGTCAGATAGCACTGCAAAGAGTTGTTCTACCAACTGATGAATGGATTATGATTCAGGTAGAGTTTATTGAGCCTCAAATTTTCAATGGAAACTATGTACCGCTACTATGCGTCGCTCGTTCAGAATACCAGCCAAGCACGCTAGTTTATCACGCAACTCGTCAAAGTATAATCGATAAAATTGAACTATCCATTTCTGACCTGCACGGACAGTTAGTGACAAGCGAGGAATTGGGGTTGGTGGAAATTATTTTAAAAGCTTAAAAGTGCCAGCATTGTTACTTTAGTAGTCACAATGTTTCCAATAAAGTTTAAGCACATTAATTCCGAAGCAAGGAATATTAGTGAATCCAAGATAAAAGCGACTTCCAAGAAAAAAGCACCTGCTAAGAAAAAGTATAAAAGCAAGAAAAAGAATACGAGAAAGACAAATTTCTAATGGCTAGATGTGGGAATAAGCTGCTTGAATGGAATGTCCCAATTCCTGTTCATGAAGATGTTGTAAGCTCACAGTTGGTTGAAGCCCCGTGCACTACAGCCCTTCCTCGTTCAGATCTTAACAATATTGAATTCAAAATTGATAAAACAGATACTTTTATTGATCTGACCTCCTGTTTTTTATTTATTAGGGCACAAGTGCTAAAAAAGGACGGAACACAATTAACTGAAGTCGATAAAACTGGACCAATCAATAACTTGGGCTACTCCATGTGGTCTAGTGTAGACTGTCTCATTTCTGACCAGTCAATTACATTGAAAAATCCGTATTATCCCTGGCTTTCGTACCTGCTATGTTTAGTTAACTATACAAAACCGGAAAAAGATGCGCTACTTTGTGGGGCAATGTATGAACAAGACTCTCCTTTGTTTTTTGACATTAATTTGGATGAGGGTGCTCCTCCAATAGTTGTTAATGAGGGATTGCAAAAGCGATACGATATAATCGAAGGTTCCAAAGTTTTCACATTATACACCAGGGTGTTTACAGATACAATATTGATGCCAAAATTGCTACCTCCACAAACTGAAGTGAGTTTCATCTTCAAGCGTTCTGAGCCAAATTTCATTTTCATTGGTAAAAAAGTGGAGTGCATTTTAAAAATATCAGATGCCAAAATGTATGTATCTCGAATTAAGCTGAGTGATCTGGCACTGCTACAACATAACAAAATTCTAAATTCTACAGGCTGCACATACCCAGCTCTTCGCTACGATACTAAATGCCGTACAATCTCTATTGGAGAACAAAATCTGGATTGGGTACCTTATAGTGGTTCTCTTCCAAGGAGAGTTTACATCTTCATGGTGAAACAAGCCGCATATAATGGTTCATTGCAGAATAATCCATTCTACTTTTTGGATTTTGGAGCTCAGAGAATCTATGTTTATAAAAATGAAATGCTCCTTCCACATTCAACTCCACTCCAAACTCTTGGAGAATATAAGTATCCAAATTTATTTATGGAATTTCTTAGAGGTTTAAACTATAACAATATTGATCTTGGCTTTAAATGGGATGACTATAGGGTGGGATTTTTCATTACATGCGTTGACTTGACTCCTGATCATTCTGCTGATTGCAACTATATTAGTCCCGAGGAATACGGTACAATTAGAATTAAAATTGACTATAAGGAAGCTCTGGGTTCATCAATTGTCGTTTTCTGTGTTGCTGAGTATAATGCTCTCATGAAACTTGACAAAAACAGGAATCCCTCTTGGGAAAAGTTATGATGCCTCCGTTCTGGTAATGCACTGTCTATTAAAGTAACAAAATTTCATCGTATTTCAAAAAATGTATTCCTGGGAATTAGTCACCATTTATGGACAACCGGTTGGTCTTAGCAACAAAATGTTTAAATCAGTTCATGAAGCATATGTCAGCGCATTGAATGCAGAATACGACATACCTGATTGTCATGGGATACCACTTATCAAAATTCATCATTGGAAAAATGGAAAAGTTATAGAATCTTGGACAATTCAACCTCCGTTTAGGTGAAACTCCGTTCTGGTAATGCAAGTTGTATAAAGGCTGCAAAAATTTGGGCATTCATTTGAGATGGCAAAACGCTGTAAGACTTGTCTGAAATCTAAAAATTGCCAGTGCATTCTTGATTTGGTTGCCCTTGGAGTTTGGATACGCAAGAAGCCGTCACCTCCAAAACGTCTAACAAGCAGGCAACCAAAGCGACTACAGCTTTGTCACATTTGTGGCCGCTTCACAACGAGACTTGGAGCCCACTTGGTATTTGAATGTTCTAGACCCAACCATAAAAGATTCACCGGACTTGAATGATGGATGCAATCTATAAATTTGTGAAGAATAATTTTTCCAACCACCATTTGGATCTGCCTGCCCCCAATGGATCTGACTGTTTCCTTGAGCATATTAGACTGGTTGCTCAAAACACCTTTAGTGACAAAGTGAACTATGGACGCATAATTGCCTTTATTTCATACTGTACACTGCTTGTTGATGTATATAGTGTAAATGAAGACCTTGTCATTTACTGGTGTTCAATGTGTATATATGCATATACTAAATAAAATGGAAAATAGTTGAAAAAATATCAGCAGCAAAATAAATAAAATGGAACATTAAAATATCTGGAGATAGTTGAAAAAATATCAACAGCAAAACGTTTACTAATTTTGCAGTAAGTCTTGAGATCCATTTGACATGGCTGCCCTTAGAAGGGTAGTAGGGATACTACTTCAGCCCGGTCCTGTTCTTAGACTGAGTTCAGTAGGTAAGCAAGGTCTATTTGAAATGGTTGCCCTTAGAAGGGCAGTTGGAATACTACTTGAGTCAGGGGTTTTATTCTTGAGTCAGAATCAACAAGTTCTATTCGAAATGGTTGCCCTTAGAAGGGCAGTTGGGATAAGTGATTCTGCATAGATTGTACAGTTTCTGCTGTTGCTGTCATTCTGACGGAGTCAGAATCAACAAGTTCTATTCGAAATGGTTGCCCTTAGAAGGGCAGTTGGGATAATAGAGTCCGGGGTTCTGTACTAGGTTTCTGTACTAGGTTTCTGTAAGGAAACAAGATCTATTGCAAATGGTTGCCCTTAGAAGGGCAGTTGGGATAAGTGATTCTGCATAGGTTCTGCTGTTGCTGTCCCGATGTTGAGTACAGTGCAGGTCCAAATTTCCGCTTAGTATCTGTTGAAGGTCCAAATTTTTATTTATTGAAGGCATAGTCTTAGTAGGCAGGCCTTATTGAAGAAGTAACTAGGTAGCTCTGTCCAATGAGCAGATGGCTGCTTTAAAAACAGCCAATCAGGAGCTACCTAGTTACTTCTTCAATAAGGTCTGCCTGACTTAAATACGGCTGTGTTCTAGCATAGGAAAAAATTTGGAAAAGAGTTGGGGAAATTATAATAGGAAAGGGCAACCAGGAGGGTGGCGGTGGCGGCCCTGTTCTCCCCTTCTCTCTCTCTCACTACTAAATAAATTTCCATTTGAGTGAATCTTATAAAGTTAACTAAGTAAAGTATTGAACTGTCGAAAACGAGACAGAAATGGAAAAGAAATCATTTCCATAACAAACAAGGTTTTTGTGGCCGTCTAAAAATATACGTGTTGACTTTAAGGCATATTTTTCGCTTAGATTATTTATGGCAATTTGTTTACAATGACTTTTTAGTTTGTTATGGAAAAACTAGTTTGTGCAGTAATCCTATAGCCAGCAATCATTTTTAAAAGATAAAAACTGTAAAAACTGTACTTAAGACAGGCACTTAGTTAACTGACTTAACTGAAATAACTGACTTGATATTTTCCACTTGACTCTTATCTTGCGTTGCTTGTGTCAATAGGAATAATCAATAATAATAATAGTAATAGCAATAGTAATAGTAATAATAATACTAGTAATAATGGGTCTTTTCCAGTTTACCCCCCCACCACTCAAAGTTCTTAAAACTCGACCAAATGAGCTGAAATTTGGTGTGGGTATGTTTACGGCCACGCTGAGTTCAAATATTGCAAAATTTTTCGAATTCGGGAAATTCGAGTTTTTTTCGATTTTTTCGATTTCTAAGGAGGGACCAAGGGTAACTTGCTAAAATCTGTCTTGATAACTATCAAATAGCTTACGATTTTACTTGTATAATTTGGATGGCACCCGCAGTGAAGGCCGGTGAAGGCCGGTGAACCGGCCGGCCGACAGTAGTATAGGGCGGGCTTTACGACCACCAATCCCTGGATTGAAATAACCCTCCCACAGTATCCGGCCACTACCCCTTTTATTGAACCATGTCACACTTCATCTTAAACCTCCTTTTCGTTTCCCCTCATCAGCCCATAGCCCATCCTCTTGTTTCACCCTGTAATATCACCATCCCTCTGTGTTCTTCCCCCGGGGCTTGGGACCCGGCGTCGGCCCATTAGTGGTTTTTTGGTTTTTTCTGTTTTTTTCTGTTTTTTATACACAGCATTTATATACAGCATATCTATATACAGGACCTAGCCTGCCTACCTACCTAATCTATATACAATACCTAGTCTAATCTAATCTACCTACCTACCTAAGCTAACTAATTCCTACGTATCTACCTAACTACCTAACCTACCTATCTAACCTGTGTACAATACATATATACTCGAGTCACTCCTAAATTACGCCGAACCTACTCTGACCCTACTTTTTCACCTTTCATAGATTCTTACCTCCACCTATCTTGTCTGACCTTACCTAAGAACCACCTTCTTTTTCATACACTGAGTCACCCCTAAATTACACCGACCCTACTCTGAGCTTACTTTATCCAACTTTTGTATGTTCTTACCTCTACCTATTTTGTCTGACCTAACCTAAGAACCAACATTCCTTATTGCTCCGAGTCACTCTTAAATAACACTGAGCCTACACCGAGTAAACACCGAGCCTACTCCAAACCTACTCCAAATTTACTCCTTTTATGTCTTTTCATGATGTTTTAGTCAAGTCCTTTTCCTTCCTTCAGTCTTCTTCATTTTCATCAGTCTCTCCAAATCAATTGTTCCGGTTTCTCATTCCTCAGTAAGCATTTTTCTTTTTACCTCTAATTTTCTATATCTAACTTAATTCTGCAATGGGTCACTCCTACCTTACTCTATATTGTTCGATCTTCGAAACTTCAAAACCAATTCGCTTGATCTCTACCAGTATACCTGACCTTCTCCTCTCCCCTGATTTGTATTCCGAGTCACTCAACCGAAGCTTGCTAACCAAACTTTTCAAGCATCAACCTAACCCTAACCTTATCCTAACCTATCCTAACCCAATTTTCGACTTAACACATTTCCCAACTACCTTGACTTCATACATACTCGAGTCACTCCGAGCTTACATCAACCATAGTCTAAGCTTGCATTATCCGGGAACCAGTCCATTTCCCACATCTGACCAAGCACCGTCATGTTCCTTATACGTCACTCCAAACCTACTCGCACCCTAATTCGTCCCTTTTGATCATTTTTCCAACCTTTGCTTTCAGTTTACCCTCATCTGTTCAACCACCTTAGGTTTGAGTTTTGAGTCACTCTGAAATAGCTCCAAGTTAACACCGAGCTAACACCTAGTATACACCGAGCTTACACCGTCCTTTAAGATCAATGTTTACTTAATATTGGAGTAATGTTGAAGAATTTCATTGAACAATTTCTGCTTTTATTGATTTCGATCGATGCTTTTATGTGTTTGTATGTACAATTTCTGTTTTTATTCATTCACAGTACTCGAAGTCGTCGCGTCGAATTGGCTCTCCAATCTAGACATGACTAACTTCGAGTACTGTGAATGAATAAAAACAGAAATTGTACATACAAACACATAAAAGCATCGATCGAAATCAATAAAAGCAGAAATTGTTCAATGAAATTCTTCAACATTACTCCAATATTAAGTAAACATTGATCTTAAAGGACGGTGTAAGCTCGGTGTATACTAGGTGTTAGCTCGGTGTTAACTTGGAGCCATTTCAGAGTGACTCAAAACTCAAACCTAAGGTGGTTGAACAGATGAGGGTAAACTGAAAGCAAAGGTTGGAAAAATGATCAAAAGGGACGAATTAGGGTGCGAGTAGGTTTGGAGTGACGTATAAGGAACATGACGGTGCTTGGTCAGATGTGGGAAATGTGACTGGTTCCCGGATAATGCAAGCTTAGACTATGGTTGATGTAAGCTCGAGTGACTCGAGTATGTATGTGTCAAGGTAGTTGGGAAATGTGTTAAGTCGAAAATTGGGTTAGGATAGGTTAGGACAAGGTTAGGGTTAGGTTGATGCTTGAAAAGTTTGGTTAGCAAGCTTCGGTTGAGTGACTCGGAATACAAATCAGGGGAGAGGAGAAGGTCAGGTATACTGGTAGAGATCAAGCGAATTGGTTTTGAAGTTTCGAAGATCGAACAATATAGAGTAAGGTAGGAGTGACCCATTGCAGAATTAAGTTAGATATAGAAAATTAGAGGTAAAAAGAAAAATGCTTACTGAGGAATGAGAAACCGGAACAATTGATTTGGAGAGACTGATGAAAATGAAGAAGACTGAAGGAAGGAAAAGGACTTGACTAAAACATCATGAAAGGACATAAAAGGAGTAAATTTGGAGTAGGTTTGGAGTAGGCTCGGTGTTTACTCGGTGTAGGCTCAGTTTTATTTAAGAGTGACTCGGAGCAATAAGGAATGTTGGTTCTTAGGTTAGGTCAGACAAAATAGGTAGAGGTAAGAACATACAAAAGTTGGATAAAGTAAGCTCAGAGTAGGGTCGGTGTAATTTAGGGGTGACTCAGTGTATGAAAAAGAAGGTGGTTCTTAGGTAAGGTCAGACAAGATAGGTGGAGGTAAGAATCTATGAAAGGTGAAAAAGTAGGGTCAGAGTAGGTTCGGCGTAATTTAGGAGTGACTCGAGTATATATGTATTGTACACAGGTTAGATAGGTAGGTTAGGTAGTTAGGTAGGTACGTAGGTAGCTTAGAATAGGTAGGAGTCCGGTAATGGGCCGACGCCGGGTCCCAAGCCCCGGGGGAAGAACTCAGAGGGATGGAGAAGAAGAAGTATTGCTTTGAAGACAGGGAGTACTAGGGGTAGAGGGGGTACTAGCGGTACTGGGGGTACAAGGGGTACTGGAGGTACTGGGGGTACAGGGGGTACTGGGGGTACAGGAGGTACTTGGGGTACTGGGGGTACAGGGGGTACTGGGGGTACAGGGGGTACAAGGGGTACTGGGGGTACAGGGGGTACAGGGGGGTACTGGGGGTACAGGGGGTACAGGGAGTACTGGGGGTACAGGGGGTACTGGGTGTACTGGGGGTATCGGGAGTACTGGGGGTATCGGTGGTACTGGGGGTACCAGGGGTACATGGGGTCATGGAGGTACCGGGTTACAGGGATACCGGGCAAGGGTAGCGGTGTACTGGTGGTATTAGGTGGTGACGTTTTTGTAAGGATTACAGGGAGTAGGAGAAAAGTCTCAATCCAATGATTGCGGGTCGAAATGCCCCTCCTATACTACTGCCGACCGTTGAAACTCACTACTGCTGGATCACTGCTTCGGTCCATCAACATTTTGAAATTTAAAATACAGCAGAAAGCCAACACCTTTGAGCGAATATTTATCCCAAAAAAGAATATGGGAAGTGGAGAGGTTTGTCCCCAATTTGTCAATTCCACAATTTGTCAACTTTCCTGTTAGTCAACCCTAATCCCTACAAGGTTGTCCCCAGTGTGTCAACTCTTTCTCAATTCACCCCCACTTTGTCAACTTTTTTACAAAGGCATCCCCAGTTTATCAACACTTTTTCATGCTATCCCCGCTTTGTCAACTCTCGTTCATATTAATCAGTTTTTCTCAGGGGGAAAAGCTTTAACTTCCACTAAACTTAGTTAATTTAAACAGAAATATTATTCAAATGTTTAATCATCTGCAAGATTTGATAAGAAGTACAAACTTTAAAATTGAGTACAAGCTTTAAAAATTTAAAATCTGTAAGAGATAGTGATAAGTTTAGTCTGAGTTCAAAGTTTAATTAAAATTAAATAAAATTGGAAATTATTTTCTCAGTTGGTGCTTTCCATACTAAATCTTATTTATGGCCTATGACCTAAAATTAAACATTTCTGTTTAAATTAATTAACAAAAATTCATGCGTTTTTTAAAATTAATGTCAGTGTATTAAGCTGGTTCCCCCTGAAAAAAACGGATTAATTTGAACAAGAGTTGACAAAGAGGGGATGGAATGAAAAAGAGTTGACCAACTGGGATAAAAGAGTTGACTAAGTGGGGACGAACTGAAAAAGAGTTTACTAACTGGGAACAACCCTAATTATAAGGATTAGAGTTGACTAATTGGGGAGTTGAAAAACTGGAGAGGAAAATTGACAAACTGGGGATACGCCATTGGAGAAGACTTCTAAAAGTTAATAATAATAATAATTTCAAAAATAATAAGTTAGTTAGTTACTGCACTAAGGAAATAGCTAAACCTTCAAATTTTTTATTTGTCCACTATGACCATTGAATTGGTAACATATAACTAAGAAATAATGTAGGCTTTTACGAAAACCGAAAACAAGGAGTTTCGAGGCAAACAATTCGCAGCTGTTAAAAATCAATACGTTGTTTTTGGGACAAAGCCCAAATTCGAATTGGTTTGCATTACTTAATAAAGGACCAGTTAGCTAAGCTCTTGCATTTTTCTGTAAAATATCCGGGCTGTAATTAGAAATCTGAAATATAGCTTTTCCGATTCGTCTCCGAAACATTTCCAATAGCTACATCGCTGATCCTATTTGGAAATCCCGCAAAAAGCTTAAAGTTTAAAGATTAAAAAGTGTAAAGCCGGAACTTATCAGCAAAAAAATGAGAAAACATGGAAAGCAAACAAATATATTTGTAAACCTACCTGAATTATAGCCTGGAAAAACCATTATGATCAAAATTGCAAATGGAGCTTCTTCTCAAAATAAGGCTTTGTCAAGCAGTAAGCCGAAGCCTGTTTGGAGAAAAATGCGTGGAACCAGACAGATACAGATTTTACGTCATCTTATGTTTGGAAGGGCAGAAAAACATCTATCAGGGCTTATTCAGACAAAAGGTGGAGCTCTTCTAGGCTGACTCAAAACATGGCTTTCTAGAGTGCTCCGTTCTAAAGGCTATGTAAATATTTATTGGCCTTATATGAGCTTTTGATGGGGAGTCGCTATAGGAAAGACTGGCTTCCAGCTATTCTATCAGCTTTCTCTCATCTAAACCTTCCTTGGTAGAGAGAGATATGACAGGTAAAATTTCACCCTCTCAAATAAATCTTCCCTCAATTTCACAAAAAAATTTGCCACTCAAATTATGACTGTGTTTTGTCTGCAGCACTAACAATGCGGGTCTTATCTCGATTAGCCCCCACCACTCAAACTCCTTAAAACTTGACCAAATGAGCTAAAATTTGGTATGGGTATGTTTTCGACTACGCTGAGTTCGAATATGGCAAAATTTTCACGAAATTCGAGTTTTTTTCGATTTCTGTTGGGGGACCAAGCGAAACCGAAAAATATTTTGTCTTCGATTTTGTTGAAAAGTTGTAGGGGCTTTCGGGGTCGTAGAACACGAATCTGAAGTTCGTTTTTCGATTCAGCGTTTTGTTAGATCAGTACAGGCTTACATCTTAAGCTTAAATCTTTAGCTTATACTGAGCTAACGAAAAGCTGATACGAAAAACTGACTTCAGATTCGTGTTCTACGACCCGGAAAACCCTTGTATACAACTTTTCAGCAAAATCGAAGACAAAAAATTTTTCGGTTTCGCTTGAATCGAAAATCGAAATCGAAATCGAAAAAATCGAATTTCGAGAAATCGAAAAATTTTGCGATATTTGAACTCAGCGTAGTCGAAAACGTACCAATACCAAATTTTAGCTCATTTGGTCAAGTTATAATATGGATTTTGAGTGGTGGGGGGTACATAATCGAGATAAGACCCCAATATGCAGTTTCAAAAATCTAATCCCTTTCTCTAAATTTGCATTGGTCATATGGTTGCAATATAATTGTTTAAATCAGTGTTGTTGCTTCTGGGCAAAGTGTTTGCTGCTTTGAGTGTTTAGCGAACTGTTTTAAGACTAAAATACAGTGTTGTGGACCAGTGGATTATTTTTACAAACACAACAGTGGCTTGACCCTACAGAATCTAGCATCAGGTTGTGGCAATGGCTGAGATGCTTAACTTTCTCTCTTATGTAGATTTACCCTTTCTTTCCAAATAAAAATCAAAGATTAGACAATAGCATAGTATTGCATTGATGTGGAGACGACTTAGGCAACTTTCCATCCAGAATCACTAAGCCTGTGGACGGAGACGCAGACTGACAACAGCACTTGCAAAGACGGTCTGGCAGCTACTGGCTCAAGCCTCAAGGTAAAACTTAATCAAGTTTAGCACCACGCAAACATTCATTAGCAAAGAAAGACCTATCAGCCTACATATTTGCTTAGGGCAGCACAAATTCCCACATGGTTCAGCTTTTGAGGATAGGTTTAACAGGGCAAAGAATGAGCATAGAGAGATAGAAGAGAGAAGGAGAGACGGGAAAGCCTCGTGATTATTTATAGCCACAGAACCCTGATTAAGGCGACTCTAAAAATCGTCAAGTCCAAAGTGGAAACCTGCTTGCTTTTATAACCCCGCAGGCAGGCACGGCTACATAAAAAGTGATTAAGATTTCACACAGCTACATAGTTGTTGCCACATTCCATATAAAAGTAATCTTGAAAAATTCATTAGTAAGGAAAATCAGTATAACTGTAAAGATAGTTCTAAAACTAGAAATTTCTGGGCAGTCACATAAATCCGTGTAAGACAAATTCACAAAGCCCCACGCTAAAAGTTTCCCAGCTTCTCCCCACTTTTAGAGAAATGCGGAAATCCCTGGTATCAGTGCCATTGCGGACAGCCTAAAACTTGAAAACTTTTAAGTTTAGAGTATGACTGTGCTAACCTAAGAACTCATGATATTCACGCATTTAGAAGGAAAATCTAATGCAAACTGGTGCGGTATTCCGCTACAGATACATGCACATCTTGACATTTAACTGATAACCTACAATTAAGATATATTTTGACTCAAACATGCAAACAGATAATTACGAAACCTAAAAACACATACCTGTCACATCCGCTTGCGTTTCATCATTGATATCGCTATCAAAAGATGTTTTTCTTTCGTGCCTCTGATAAGGCTGATCAACTTCCATGGACTCTGAATAGAAATTTCAAAGTGAACGAACGAAATCCAAAATAAGCAATTAAGCAAAAACATAAACTGAATTAAAAATATTAAATAATACACCAGATTAAAATGATCGACTGAAGTAAAAAGCTGCTTACCCCCTCCGAATCCATGGTGTGGCTTTACCCGAGCAACTTGTTCCGACCTAAATAATATTATTGTGATATACTAATCACAAGTAACTATAAGATCCGTTTCTTATTAATCACCTTATCGTATATTAAACTGACTAATCACAGTAATCAGAGGTTCCAGCCAAAGTGTATATAGCTTGGCTAAAGTCACAGTTTGAAACTCATTTATATTTCAGTTTTTCAATGTTTCTTTGGGATTCCACACATACATATAAAACTCTTTATACGGTAACAACAGTATTAATATTTTAAAAGTATTTCGTGCCGATACAAGGCATGAATTACAAACATACAGCGAATGATAAGACAGCAAAACTCATAAATCAATAATATTTCTGTGCTTATCTGAGCAGAACAGCTGAACCTCACTTATCACAAGTGCTTACTTTGATCTCGACTTGAACACATTCTTAGGCATTCTATTGACTTTCCAGTGGACTCTGTTCAAGGGATTTGTTGTAGACGTTGTGCTGGTCGGAGTACCAATGGCTGATTCTTCGGAAGCCCATCTGGCTATCCCGTTTTGACCAGACTTATCCCAACTCTCGACACCAGGATTACCTCCGACCTCTTTTCTATCTTTTGATCTAGACCGCTTCAACATTAGGAATTCTCTGTAAGACGGACGAATCTTAACTTCAGGATTCACGAAATTGCTTTCACTGTCTGACGAGTGAACAGGATTGAACTGTAAAAATTAAATTGAATTAGCAATAATAAATTGGTGAATAAACAAGGCCAAGGAGTCCCACAGCAGTTACCTATACTAAACTCTCCTTCCCTTTTCAATTATATATTTATTATATTTATTATAATTATTATTATTATTATTATTATTATTATCATCATTATTATTATTATTATTATTATTATTATTATTATTATTATTATTATTATTATTATTATTATTATTATTATTATTATTATTATTGTATTTATTATATCTGCCATACACAGACAATCATCGCCTCGACAGAAATGGATCACAATCCTAAGGAAAATCCCAGCCAATATGGATATGCAATAACTAACAGTACCAAAGCATAAGGTAAACAAACAAAACTACACACACACAAAATTAAACAAAACTACAATGAATCCTAAAATGCTGCATCTGTACCTTTCTTCTGGACTGGACAACTCGATCAACAGATGAATCTCCTGCTCGATATCGTCTGCGAGTTTTAACTCTCTTTCGTCCTTGTCTTTGGTAGACTTCTTCTATCGGTGCCTCTACTGACTCTGTCACTTCAGTTTCAGGGACTGACGGTTCCTTCGCAGAATTTAGATCCGGATCAGGTGGAGTTGAGTCAGAAACTGTCGGCGGTGGACTGGAGGAATCGGCGCTGGCAGAAGCAAGACCAGGATCATCAGCTCTAAAGATTGATAAGAAGAAAAAGCAGATACCAACTATGGCATACAGAACACCAAGCCAGGAAAGATCGCCAAAAAGCACATATAGCATTGAGACATCACCACATCAAATAAATCATAGCTTAAGCCATAAAATAAAGCTGGCAAGAGGCATCCCCTAAAACTATGACCTGGAAAACTATTTAGCGGAAGTATGACACTGATCAACATTGTGTTCCATTTGGATAACCGTTCCGAAAGCATCGTTATGATGGTAAAGATACATATATATGCATGTAACGTCCCGCCTCTTGTTCTGAATATTAACTAATAAACGGTCTCTTTTACTGTAGGATTTTGCATGACATGGCCCCAGAAGCCGACCATTAGGGAAATTGTGTTACGAAACTTGAAGGCAACCATGCTATACTTTGCATTGAAAGAAAGTTTCAATGAATAGGTAATTTTAAGAAAGTTGGAATTCTGTAAGCAGAACCTAGCTGTAGAAAGTTGCGAATCAGCAAAGGCACTATGTGTCTTAGACAGAGTTGGACGCAGGCCGAAATTTGCGGCCCACACCCGCCCCGCAGCCCGCACTCAAATTTTCGGCCCGCAAAGGCCCGCACAATATTAAACATTGTTTGATGTTATGGATTTAAGGTTTATATAAAGCTGATTTTTTAGTTGTTTATATAAAGCTTTTAGTTGTCGGAATTAAAACAACAGTGAATATTTTGTGATCAAGAGACTCACGTACTTTTTACAGAAATGCCTAATCTTCGCAATTTAGTAAAAGTTTATGAACACGTCATTCAGTTATTTGTCTAATGTAACCCGATAGAATCTTTGGGGGTTTTTTCAGATCACCCCCCCAGTGCTAAACTTTTTTAAACTTGAAAAATAGAGGTGAAATTTGGTATATGGGTATGTTTTCGACCATGCTGAGTTCAAATATCTCAAAATTTTTGATTTCGCGAAATTCGAATTCTTTTCGATTCGTCAGATGGGACCAAAGAAAACCGAAAAATGTTTTGTCTTAGATTTTGCTGAATAGTTGCATACAGAAGGATTCTTTCTGGGTCGTAGAACTCGAACCTGAAGTCCGTTTTTCGTGTCAAATTTTGTTAGTTCAGACTAAGCTGAAATTATAAGCTTAAGATATAAGCTTATACTGAGCCAGCAAAAAGCTAAATCAAAATACCGACATTATATTCGTGTTCTGCGACCGAGAAAACCCTCTGTATACAACTTGTCTGCAAATTTGAAGACAAAAATGCATCAGTTTCCCTTGCTTCCCAGAATCGAAAACATGCGCATTGCAAATGTTAGCTCAAATGGTCAAGTTTTAAGAATTTTGAGTGCTGGTGGTGGCAGTCAAGAGAAGATCCGATTCAGTTTAAGTTTTCTGATTTCAAAGTTCAAAATATTATATCAAGCCTTTAAATTTAAGCTTAAAAAGTTCTACTGTCACTGCCAAAATCGGCCCGCGCGGGCAGGTAGTAACTTGTAGTAGTAGTAGTACCTGCAGGTAGTAACTTTCGGTCCGCCCCGGCCCGCCCCGCGGGTACCCGCCCCGCCGCGCGGGTACCCGCGGCCCGCGTCCAACTCTGGTCTTAGATTAACTTAATAACTTAAGGTAACAACTTCTTCACATAAAATTTCACAAAAAGTGTAAATTATTTGTTTTATTAAATTGCCATCGACTTTTAAAAGGATTTAAAGAACCATTGTAATTGTCACTTATCAGCAGACTGAATTCACGCATACTAACTAACAAACCTTGATAATCCTTGTTTAAAGAAGTTTGAACATTTGTAACATCGTAGGAAAGAATCTGCCTTAGTTTTCAAAGTTCAGATAACTTTTCTTGAAAATTATTTTAAAATTGCTGCCCACAGTGAATCGGAATAACTTTAAGGATGTGTATCTCAAGCCATACATTTTCTACACGATAAGAACACCTTTCCTTATTGTTGAAAGAACATAGAAGCTCTAAACAAACAGCAATCAGGATGAGCACTGAAGTTGGCTGAACGAAACCACGTGCAAACTTATGGCAAACAATTTTTTAATAGCTTAAAAATCCAAAAAGACAGAAATTTAAGAGGAGAGAGTGGAAAAAAGCGACAGCTTTGCAGCATTTCAAAATTGCACAACATTCAAGCTGGCTAGAAAGGCAGTGTTAAAAGAATGCTACAAAGCAGATTATTGAATTGAGAGCTGAAAGTTTAAGTTGGCTAACGAAATTCTGTGAATAAGGCCCCCTTCGCAAATATGATAACGCAACAGTTGCCCACTGACTTATATTTAGAGAGACATATGCTTGTGCAATGAGGTACGGCGGAACTAAGCCAATACCTAATACATCCATTTTGTTTGGGCTGTGACAGACCACACCCAAGTCGATGGCTACTAAAATTAGAGGTCCGAAATTAACCATCCGTTATTTCATTAGTGGCAAAGTCTGCCTTTCTTGATACGTAAGGATTTTATTTTGGAAACGATGTCTTTCGTTCCAAAAATAAAAAGTTATTATACAAAGAATTGCCCTGAATAATAATGTGCCCAGAAAGATGAAACATTAGGTTTCTTTTACAATTTAATTTAACCGTAATTTAAAATGTTTAACCAATTCCCATTATGACCAAAATGTAAGTTAACCCAATTATAAACATCAATTGTAGGAACACAGCAAAATAAGTTATTAATCCTGTTAAAAATATAGACTAACCTTCTAAGGTTTTGCGGTCTTTTAAGATCCTTGCTCGAATAACCTTTTCTCTTTGAGAAAGCTAAAAATAGTAAAGATAACACCTACATTAGTGTAGGATTTAATCTATAGTCAGACCACCTCGTACCAACTATTTGGGTGGATTTTGATAAAAGGAAACGTTTATAATTCAATTCTCCGTTTCAATTCAATTGCCGCAAACAGCCGTATCGGACACACCTACAACATTACTGTTAGTGCGGATTGTGATTACTGTTTCACTCTTTCTAGATACTCTTTTTCGATCGTCTTCTTTCCTTCACTTCGGCTTCTTCATCATTGCCCATCCAATCCCCTTCGACTGCCATAAACCACCATAATTCAACACATATTGGAGACATCAATTAGTGAACTTTAATTACCGTCACGTTTTGGTCTCCGTTTATGCTGTTTGGCAACAGTTTTGTCACTAAAACTCCTTCGTAACTGATATGCACCGGAATAGCACCAATCAGACTGGCGAAATGAGTCGTTTTCTTCTGAAAAATAACTTCTACAAAGACTGTTAACAGTTTACGTAAATGGTTAGTTTCTAATAAAACCCTTACAACAGTTCAAAAGCCATTACAGGAAAATCTATGTGGTATTTGTAAAGAAACTTCGAAAATGGACATTTGAATTGTTCAAAATCTTTGGAATTAACTAGCTATTAAATTCGTGGGTGTTGTGAGTAAACGTTGACTGTGATATGTGTATGACATGAATATCTGTGCTCCAATTATATTTTAGCAAAGTTCTGTTATTTATCAGTCCCTTGAATGAATGAAATCCTTTAAAAACGATTTCAGTTTCAAACTGGCCAGACGACTAAATCAGGGTGGGTAGTACTTAGTACCTCCGCGTACCGCCGCTGTAAAAACGAAAAACCTACGAAATAATACAAGCAAAAAACCCTCATACACCGAAACAACAACCTTAAAGCACCTTCAACGAAGGCAAGTGACGTACTAGCAGTCATATGTCAGAAATTACACAAAGCTGCCTAAGTAATCCTGGCAGTTGTGGTTTACGAGGCTTTCTGCCCAGAACGTTTGCGCAACTAATCACATGAGGAAATTCAGAATTGACTTAAAGGTTAGACATCCCATCTAGATTGCGCAAAAACGGCAATCCAGCAAGTTGCTGTACTTTCAACTTTTGAGACCCTCTTTCATGGCTAACGATGACAAAAGTGACTGAGTGATTGACTGAACTTGATGCCCCAGGCACGACAGAATTTAACTGGAAAAATATAAATATTACACATCAATATATTGAAACACAACCCGGTTGACTATCATAGTAATCTCGCATTGAATTGTCATTCGAAAGCTAAATAAATCATATTAATTTATAAATTTCATCAAAGATAAATTTAACTTTTGCTTTCTTTGGCGACTAAGTCTCTAACGCCCCAGAGATGACGAAGGATGGCAATCTATAATCGCACCTAGAAAAACACTGCTTGAAGGATATTAGTCACCAAATATTCTCTGTATCTTACTAGCCTACAAGCACGACAAGCACTTTTTTTGTAATTATTGTTAATAAAATTTTCGGTGTTTTCTTTAATGGTCGTCTTCATGAATAAGGAAAGCAAGTTGAGTCAAAGGAAAATATACAATTACCAAAAATGTGTTATATTAGGAAACTGATAAATAATATACTTACCAAAGCCTTCGAATTTATCCTTCATTTTCAATATCGCATTGGAAGCTATATGATGGGGTTTGCTTTAAACTAGGAAAAACTAAAGAGGAAAGGGTAAGAGAGACCAGTCTAAACAAATGAAGCGTGTTATCAAAGCAATGGCACCACCAACCAATGTCCTGTTTATAAATTCCAATAATATATACCAGCGTTTTGTGAAAACTTTTGGACCTCCCGTTTGATTCGATTTAATTTAACAGCTTCTATGTAAAAATCGTGGTTAAGCCGAGTTGTTTGCGAGGCTGTTGGTCAGTCGGGGATGGTCATGGCAGAGGTAGAGTGGAATCAGTGTAGCAGAAAGGCAGTTCGAAAGGAGGCCAAATAGGAAATTAGGAATTGACAGAATTAGCTAAGCAAAGTGGTACAGCAATTAGCTGTTTATGCATTAAAATTGTGCTGCCACAGAAATATATGAAGTGTAACTGCCTAGCGATCTCACTCAACATTTTTATCGAGATTGCAACCACTTATATAAAGTATGTAGGCTTTCAGATTACATAATTATTAATAATATGAAACTAAAATGGGGCTATGACTTTCTACATTATCCAGAAAAATGTTTTACGCAGGAATGGACCGGACGCGCGGACAGAGGTCGAAAACACGACACGACCATGAGAAAACTCGCTTTAGTTAGTTTTGCAAGAATGTCGTGCTTGATAACTGAGATAATTGTAATCACTATGTATATATGTAGCACTTATTTTTTCTGAAATATGTGGGCTTCATTGACAAACTGTGACACTGTGGCGTGACAGTTGACAAGTGAGTGGGCGTTTCATATTGTTTGACTTCTCATGATTAGAAATTGCGCTGGCACAATGCTTCACTAACTTTAACTTCACAATCCTTTAAGGGGGGGGACTAAAATGGGGGTGCCCCGAATTCGAATTGTCCGATTGGCCCTCTTTTTGGCGAAGTTAAAGAGCATAGGTGTGGTCAAAAAATGCTTGGTCGTTAGTTCTTAGCTGCCTTCCAGCCATGTGCAGTCGTCGCGTTTATGTGCCTGACCCCCCCTTTTCACAACTACCAACATAACTAATTAAAATTCTCTGCTGGCAGCAAGACCCTAGCTTCAAGCTTGTTATTGGCAAATATGATTTGGCACATGACGTGCCCCTATTTGCGGAAAAATTCTAGACGTCTGTATTTTATCTGCGTCTAAGTGAATTACTCTTCAAACTTGAAGTTTCGGCAAAATTTTGAAAATATTAATTTTAATTTGGCTTTAATTTGGCATAAAAGGAGGCCCTATAGGAGTACTCATTTGTGCCAAATGACAAAATGCCAAAATTGTCAAAATCGCGTTTTTTGGGCAATAGTACCCCAAAAATCGAAAAAATCAAATTTTTTGAAATTACATTTTTTGAGATATTTGAACTCAGCGTGGTTGAAAACATACCCAAAAGCGATTTCAGCTCGATTAGTGAAGGTTTGCGACATCTATGGCTGCAGAAAGCCTTTACACAGGATCCGACAGACTGAAAATGGCGATTTTGGCAATTTTTGAAGATTAAAGTTGACATAAAAATTTTTTCACGCCGCAGAATTTCTTGCCATTTGGCACAAATGAGTACTCCTATAGGGCCTCTGTATATGCCAAATTACAGCCTTATAGCTCGCACCAGTAATAAAATATTCCTTTCGTTAGCCGAAAATTTTCAAAATTTTGCCGAAACTTCGACTTTGAACAGTATTTCCCTAATAATGCAGATTAGATACAGACGTCTGGTATTTTTCCGCAGATAGGGGCACGTCATGTGCCAAATCATATTCGCCAATGACAAACTTGAAGCTAGGGTCTTGCATCCAGTAGAGATTTTTAATTAATTATGTTGGTAGTTGTGAAAAAGGGGGGTCGGGCACATAAACGCGACGGCTGCACATGGCTGGAAGGCAGCTAACAACCAACGACCAAGTATTTTTTGACCACACCCGTGCTCTATAACTTCGCCAAAAAGTAGTCCAATCGGACAAAGTCGGGGCAAAAGTTTAGTCGCCCCCCCCCACTTAAGCAAGGAACAAACAACTACCCTTCAATGGTTTCAGCGTGGACTCGAGCCAATCTGGCTGTCCTCTCTTAATTGTAGGTGTCACAGGGAAAATTTTCCCCCGTGAAAACTTTCCCCCCAGAAAAATTTCCCTAGGGAAATTTTTCCCCCCGGAAAAATTTCACTAGTGAATTCTTTCCCCCCGGAAAAATTTCACTAGTGGTTTCTTTCCCCCCGGAAAAATTTCCCGGGTTAAAGTTAACTCTTTTAACTCTTTTTTGAAAAGGATAACTCTACTCTACCCTTTCTTGAAAAGGCCCTTAGAAAGTTTTGGAAGAATCTCTCATCTTACAAGTATTTCTAAAAGATATGCTAACTGACTACCAAAACTTAACCAATTTTGCTCTAATTCTGAATCGAAAGACTTCAGATTCATGTTTTACCACCCAGAAAACCACTGTAATGTTGCAGCAAGATTGATGGCAAAAACATTTTTGGTTCCCCATTTTTTGGTTTTTGGAAAAATTTTTTAGAATTTTATTACCAGTCAATTAGATGTGTGTTGGGATTGGGAAGCATCCGTACAAAATTTTAGCTAAATTGTTCAAGTTTTGAGAAAGATATATAATGAGTTGGGGGAGATAGCTTACTTTATTATTTAATGGGGAGATTGTTTACGTGATTCTATGAGCCCAAAATTATCTTGATTGTATCCATTTAAAACTCAAAAGCTAAAGTTTACATTTTACATAAAATTGAGCTCGTAACACTTAGTATTGCATAAGCAATGATGGTTCAAGTTCGATGTCTCCAAAAGGAATTATCACCTTAACTGTTTATTGATTAAAATTTAATCCGCTAAGGTTCTGTTTCTTTATTGCGGATTGATTTTAATCTATTCTGTTTAGAGAAATAAGGCCAGGGCTTATTAATTTCCATTTCGCACCTACATTCATCTAGCATTTGTACTTTGTAAATTTGTATATATATTTCCGTTTTGCATAGTTATATTTATTTATTTTGTTATTCTTGCTGTTAAATGCGGACCGAAAAATACTAAAATAGATACTTAACATAAAAATACGGAGCAAAACTGTAAAGTTTAGGTAGTTGAAAATACCTTCAATTAATAAATCCAGCAAAATAATTTCTGCTTAGGGAAATTTTTCCGGGGGGAAAGAAACCACTAGTGAAATTTTTCCGGGGGGAAAGAATTCACTAGTGAACTTTTTCCGGGGGAAAAATTTCCCTAGGGAATTTTTTCCGGGGGGAAAGTTTTCACGGGGGAAAATTTTCCCTGTGACATCGGCACTCGGCAATGTCGACATTCTAGAACCTGACAAGAACGGAAAAATAGTACTGGCCTGTTTTTACGTATGGCACTACAAAACAGTTGTGGATTACGTCACCGGAAGTGATCCCTGACGTGACTACGTTGTGTCCTATATTTTGAGCAATAGGGCGACAAATAGACGCAAGAAATGTTCTCATCTAATGCTTTTTAGGTACTAGATTTGCTAGCATTACATCCACAATCTTGGTAACTATTGAAATCTCTATGCATAAAGAGTGGATCCCAGGTGCGTCAAATAAAAAAATGCGTCTGAGATATCCAGAACACTATCACAAGTATCAAGTACACAACCACCTACATGTGGACAAAGTAGCCCGTTAGCTAACAATTTGAAGAGGTAAGAAGCAACTAAAGGGATTGCAGCGTTCTACATACATACGCCTTTCTTTATTACATTTCTCAGTTGTTGCGTAGAGGCTGCAAGAATAAAACAGCGCTGTCTAGCTTAAAGGAAAATGTTTTTCGAAAGTTCCACTCATTGGATAACCACGCTAGACTGAGTGCAAAAAGCATTTAAAGGTGCAAATAGTACAAACCGATTCCGTGCGTAGAATGCAATCATTGTTACAGGAGGCTCACGCGACTATAAGAATGCTATTTACTAATACATGCTGATTTATTTAAATAAGCAAAACAATAACAAATAAAAGCTAATTAATAAAGAAAAAGCATATAAATTAAGGCATTAGGAATATTTTGATTATGTATTGAGAGCAGACGCTTCACTTCGTTTAAAGAGCTGTTACCATCGGAGCTTCCTTAAAGATCTGAAATATAAGAACAACCATATAGCAAGCAGATCTTAAATGTAGATCAAAGAACCTAATTCATTCCAACTAATACAATCTTAATGGATCTTAATACAATATTTTCTGACTGAAGCTTTGGATCTTAATACAATATTTTCTGACTGAAGCTTATCTTACCAGTAATTTAGCACAAATAACGGCACCAGCCGGTTGCAGACTCTGCTGTCCCTGCATTTTATATGTCCGTTCCATTATGTGAAGACCTGGTTCCTGCATCAGTTCTTTCAAGGGCAGATTAAACTTCCCGTATGATTTTGAGCCACCTTCTTGAAGCGCCTGCAACCCAAAAATAGCAGCAGTTTGAAATAATGCACTTAACACATACTTAGGATTTAGTCACTTCCTAGATTACTCACGCAACTACTCACGCAACACAATCCTACAATTTTTGAACATTGCTTTCAGGACTAAAACAGTTCAGAAACAGACAGTAGATCAACAAGTACGTTCTCTGTAACTATTTTGCTAGCAAACATAAATCAAATGAAATGTTTTTTCTTTATGGCGGAGCCAATGGTATAGTCATATTCAGACATGTGCAGGAGACGAAATCCTGGTATATTACAGGCGGCTGAAACCCGCCAGAAAAACTGGATCTTCCGGTATTTTACCCAAAAACGGAAAAAAACTGGATCTTCCGGTATTTTACCCAAAAACGGAATCTGACAACTACAACAGTAGACTGACCTCAATGGTCAATGTTTCAATGGTAGGATCAGTAACCATGAAAGTAGTTTTCTTCTGGAACGCCGGTTTCTTCGTGTTTCGCACTACATGAGTATCAAATTTCTCATCACCAAACATGACCCGTACAAATGAACTTGGCTCAATATCTCCTTTCATCTGAAATCACAGCAGTGGCTGACTAGGTTCATAAAGCGATCTCCAATCAAAACAAGCAAAGGACCTAGTTACTAGTGATGTGGATCGGATCGCCGGATCGGATCGGATCGCCCGATTTGGGGTCGGATCGGATCGGATCGGATCGACAAATTTTCGGATCGGATCGGCCGGATCGGATCGGCTTGATTTTTCCGGATCGCCGATCCGGCAAATGAGGCAAAATTTGGAAGTTTGTCCCATTACAAAATTTCTTCCAAGAAATTATGAAAATTTTTCATCTGAATTATGTTCAATTGTTGAATTTTCGTTGTTAAAGTGAATTTTTTGGTGTTAACGTTTTGCTTTACTTTCTTTCTTTGGATAAATATATAATTTTTTGTCTGCATACGTAAAAACAATCCAATGGTTCTCTAATATTTTCTGCTAATTAATTTTTGGACAGTCCGCTTCGCTTTTTAAATACAGTTACGCTGACTGCTGAGAGTGTGCTTATTGTAATTAACTACATACTAGGAAACGTTGCCTAGAAGTTATTTCAAAGCTAATTGTGAGCTAGAGCCAATTGGTGTACCTGAAGGTGTACCAATTTCTTGGAATTCAGTATTCATAGATGGGGAAGTATTTCTGAACTTGGAACAGGGCGCATTTATGGGAAATAGTTGTATTACAAAAGCTTTTCAGCTCGTCAAGATCTTTCGAGTGATTACTCCTGAGTATGGCTTATGAAAAACATTTAAATCCGGAAAATCCTGTTGTCGTGAATTTGGTAATCGAGTGCAGTTATGGGGCATGATTGTATTCCAAAATGTGTTCACTTCGTCAAGAGCTTTTAAATCATAACCATGTTGTGACAATTAAAGAAATTAAAAATCCGAAAATCTTGAAAAACCAAAAATTCCAAACATTAGGTGCTAATTGGTTGCAAAGGTTGCAAGCATAGGATAACGTGGGGGAGAATGGGTGGGTTCACACACCACCAGAGCGACAAAAAAACGGGCAGACCCCTCGGCGAGAAGGAAAAAGTAGACCCCTAAGCAATTTTTACCAAAAATTGCTAATGTTGTAGCAAATGTTATATAACGATTTTTTCAAAAAATTTTTAAAAATCGCTAAAAATCTTCACTTTTAACTTATTTTGTCCAAAAATGTTGAAAATTTGTCAATTTTGCATATTTCGGAGTAGACCTATTTAAAATTTTTGAAAATTTTCAGGGATAGGTAAACCCTTCGCCAGAGTCGGGGAAGACACCTCCCCAGAATTGGACCCCGTGTTAATGTACATATGTTAATGCATGGTTGTAAGAGCAAAATTATACACGCCGCGGAACCAGCTGTATTTGATCACGAAAAGAAAATCTCCAATTAGCATAAATTTAAGCAAATCGTTGAATATTTTGGATCTCTTTAACTTTATCCCCCCCCCCCAACAAATGTTGGTCAACGTCAAAGGCTTATTGCAAGAGATCAACGGAAGTTTAGAGCAGGATTTATACATCGTTGGAATGCTCTGTGCTCTATTTAATGGTGTAACGCAGTTTGCTGTAGCTTGCTGCTATAAAAACTGCTAAAACTACACAATATTCTACAGCTGAAGTTTCTGATACGGACTTTCAGAATATTCAATAAGATTTCGATGGGAAGTTTGATCAAAACTTTTGCCGAATTATGGGAAATGGGAAGGTGTAGCAATTTAAGTGTCTACAATTGAAAATTAAAATTATTGTCGGATCGGATCGGATCGGTCCGATCCGGGGGTGGATCGGATCGGATCGGATCGGATCGCCGGGCAATTGACGGATCGGATCGGTAGGTGATTTTGGCTGCCGATCCGATCCGATCCACATCACTACTAGTTACATAAAAGCTACATAGTAGTTGATTAGTGTACGGGCAGGACTGGTTCCGGGTACCAAAGCGGAATACCTATTATTATCGATGCTTCCCGTACAATGCAGGTCAGGGAAAGCAACCTTGGCTTGTGTTTAGGCAGAGACTGAAACTTTGGACCGAAGTCTCTGAGTGCGATTTGTTACAAGCCTGTTGGTACAAGGGGTACGATTTTTACGGTTGACCATGAATTTGTAGCTACATACATAAAGTAGATCATCTAAGCTGGTTTCTTCATTGGCTCATTTTCATCTGCATGATAACTCAATAGGTTGATATCGATTTTCAACTGCTTTCACTACGCTAGCAATTGCCCAGCTTTGTTATTATTAAGGCAAAATAACAGCTGTAAATCGGTATGCCCGTGCGTAATCAAAGCATAATTTTTTCGCAAATGCACTGCTAAACACTAATCCCTGGTCAACTCATAACTTTTATGCAACAGAGTATATACTGCATGGAATCGCTTGTCACACGAGAATGGCTAGCCAGCTGTCTTTCAAGATTCACATAATTTAAATTGGTTGTCCAATCAAAGTCCTGACCGGTAGGTCCAGAAGAGAGTCGACATAAACCATGACCATGGCTGCTGGACGATTTTCTGAATCACGACCCTTATTCCATTCTGCATTCCAGTCTTTCTGAAATTAAAGAAATTCGAGATAATAACCGGCAGAGATGCATCTAAGTTCAATTAATTTTGAAAGTTAGTTTTTAAAGTTTTAATTAGTTTTAGTTCGGGTAACTTCACTGATAACAAGGAGCTGGTAGCATGGATCATCATCTACTCCAGTACTCACTCCTCCAGTCCTCACTCTGAAATGAAGCATGTACTGCAAACGCTCGTTCATTCACACTCTATTTTCAAAGCTAAGCTAGTTACCAAGAAACGCAAAAACGAATTTGTGTGGAAAAAATGAGAAATGCTTTGTATACCGGTCTGAAATCTTCAGCACTGTCAGACAATTCCAGCCATTCTGTAGAAATACGGATATCGCCATGCTTGGCACTTTCCAACGGGTACCACTGAATAATAATAAATAACCAAAAGTTCAAATCACAATGCTACTACTTTACGAGTACGAGGGGGCAGGGCACAGCGCGAAACGTATAAACTTAAATAAATTAAATTCTTCCCTTCTAGTAAACCTGGTTCAGCAGCATAGGTACCTTATGGTACTATGGTATAAGTAGTAGAAGACGATTTGAGAAGGATTTTGTGGTAGCTAACGATATCTGTATTGTATCAGATCATTGTACCAACTAACTATAAAGTGTTTAAATTTTTATCAGTCAAAGGGTCTGTTGTAAAATAGTTTGCGAGGGTGGGTAAATAAATTAGGGAGTACATAGAGTAAAGAGTTTCTGGTTCTGTTTGATACCTTGAACGTAAGTCGAACATTCGAGAGTTCAGAAATTTACAGAAAATAATAGCTTCTTTATTAGCTTCTTTATTCTGAATTAAGGGGAAGACTAACAAACCTTATGCTTATGCTTATCGCTGAGCAGGATTGGCCTATAGCTAAGGCCGTATTTCTTTGAAGATTACGCGGAAAATATTGTTTCTTTAAAGATTAATTTTAATCCGTCAAATCCGTCTTCTAGTTTCTTTCAACTGGTTTCTAATCCTCCTGCAGCTACGCGGATTAAACGAATGAGTAGATGAAAATATTACAGTTTCTTGAAAGCATTAAAAGGCTTATTAAAAGGATTATAATTAACTAGTTTAATCCGCGGATTAAAAACAGTCGGATTAAGCGACTAAATTTTAATCCGTTTAATCAATTTAATCATATATATTAACATTTTAATCCGGCTGATTTAATTATAATTTAAATTTAATATAATCCATTTAATCCGACCATTTTAATCTTTAAAGAAATAAACCCTAAGATAGTTGCAAACTTTACGCTTAATGAATATCTTCACCGACCTTGTCGATTCTGCTCTTTTCCCGAATATCAAACATGGCTATTTGCAATCTAAACCATAAAAATTCAACAAACAAATGCAGATTCCACTGGAATAATGTCAAGATATCACATGCAAGAATTTAAGGGTCTTATCTCGATTACCCCCCACCACTCAAAACCCATAAAACTTGACCAAATGAGCTAAAATTTGGTATGGGTATGTTTTCGACAACGCTGAGTTCAAATATTGCAAAATTTTTCGATTTCGTGAAATTCGATTTTTTCGATTTCTACGGGGGACCAAGCGAAACCGAAAATTTTTTTGTCTTCGATTTTGCTGAAAAGATGTATATTGTGGTTTTTGGGGTCGTAGAACACGAATCTGAAGTCCGTTTTTCGATTCAGCTTTTCGTTAGCACAGTATAAGCTAAAGATTTAAGTTTAAGATGTAAGCTTGTACTGAGCTAACGAAAAGCTGAATCGAAAAACGGACTTCAGATTCGTGTTCTAAGACCCCAAAAACCACTATATGCATCTCTTCAGCAAAATCGAAGACAAAAAAGTTTTCGGTTTCGCTTGGTCCCCCCTTAAGGCGCATTCATAGTTCCAGACGCAACCAGACGCGCATAGACGCGCGTCGCCGCGCGTACGTAAGTGTCTGCATGCGTTCGTGAGTATGAATACGCTACAATTATTTTTAAACGGTCAAAACGGCATGTAATGGTGATTTCATAGTCCCAGTCGCCTCTAGACGCGCGTCGACGCCTCCAAACGTGACATCACGTCCTGGCGCTATGCTAGCACTGGAAGCGTCGACGCGCCCATTTTGAGCATGCCAGTTTACGCGCATCGACGCAAGTCGACGCGCGTTGATGCGCGCAAAATGATATTGACGTTTGTAGACGTTTAGACCTGCGTTCGCGACTATGAAGGCACCTTTACAATCAGAGGCGTCGACGCGCGTCACTCTGCGTTCGCGACTATGAATGCACCTTTAGAAATCGAAAAAAATCGAATTTTAAACTCAGCGTAGTCGAAAACATACCCATACAGAAGGGTTTTGAGTGGTGGGGGGTAACAGAGATAAGACTATTTTAATACTGGTGCCAATTATATACCTTGCATCTGTAGCATGTAAAGTGTAATTACTAATGTAAAGTGTATTTTCAAACTAACAGTCTGTTTCTGTTTGCCTGTTATAACTGTATCCATTACGTCAGAATTAATGGAAAAAATTTTCAAATTGCGTGTACTGTTGGATTTCACTATGTGTCAATTGAGGCATTGGCACTTCATGAAAAGTCAGAAATGACCTGACAGAAAGTGTAATAAAGGTTTTCAAACTATGTGACACATAGTGACAAACGTCTGACACTTCATGAAAAGTCAGAAATTATCTGACACTTCATGAAGTGCCCAATTACACTACGACTAAGTGACTACGGCATATATAAGCCTCCGTTGCGCAGTGGTTCATTCCTGCGCGATAATTGGAGGAACCCAGTCTAGGAATGTTTTGATGATCAATTGACATCGTAATCAAAACAGTTTTGATGCAGGTTTTGATTTTTGATGCACTAAATCAAATCAAATCACTTAAAAATTTAGACAGAAAAAATCAATCAAATCAAATCTAATAAAAATTTATGTTGAAGAAAATCCATCAAATTCAAATCAGTAGTTTTTTCAAGACAAGGTTTTGATTTGATTTGATGATTTTTGATGCGTATAGTAGATTCGCCCAATCTGCGTCATACCCCAAAGTGCGTCACTCAGCCGTTTAAAGCTATCTGGTGCGCTACAAAATGGAAGATATCTTAAAGTGCGTCGCTCTAAATTAACTTTTTGCGCAAATATCCCTAATGTGCGTTCGTATCTTTTACATGTAAATTTGCTTCAAATAAATGCAAATATAACTATAGGCTTTATAACTTAACCTAAGACGAAACTAAGTGCAAAAACACAATCCTAGGAATAATTCTGAACAATCTGATACCAAATTATCTGTTTTTATTGCATTTTATTTTTTTAGTAAAAGTCGTTGTTTCCTGCTTTAAATCATAAAATTACATTTTATTAATTGTTATAGTTTAATTTGCAACCCAAATTCGCTTTAAATAACAAAATACTGGCATTTTAACAAATTTTTCGAAGATCACAGATTTTGTTGATTTTGATATATATTGTTCATATACAAGCCAACTACCATATAAAAATTTTCGTAGCATAAAATTGTCGGAAACAGGTGTTATTGCATGTCAAAGTTTGGTTTTCTAATGCAAATCATAGCAACTTTGAAATGACGCACTTTAGGACGCGTCCGACGCACTTTAGGGAATGAACTTCTCACAGCGAAAAACTACATTTTTTAGCATAAAAATGGCTATAACTTACGATTGACTTTACCTAATACCGTCAAATTTTACAGAAATGTAGAAGCAGAGGTACTTGAGACTTCTGTAAAGTTTTATGTTATGAAATTTCGTCATTCAAAAGTTACAGATTTTCAAAGTGACCACTCATTTTGCGTAGACAAAAGGTGACGCAGATTGGGCGCATCTACTATATTGATTTTTACCTGTTCTGGTATAATTTATATCCGATTAGCCGTAAAATGTAACCAAAAATTAAGTTTCAAGCTTTCAAGTTTCTTTCTTTTATTTATCTCCTGAATGATTGATTGAGGGATTTCACAGAATCCCACGTCACTTCCAGGAAAATTGTGAAAGTGTTGAGTCCGTTGAATTGTATCAATTTTTGTTGCATATTTGTAAACTGTTATTAAATTGTTCCCGAAGTAATGATTTATTCCATAATTTCATATTATTCCCAACATTATCAATCTAAAGTAAAAACTAAAAGCTATACGGGGCTGTATTTTTGTTTGTTATTTTTATCATTATTAAATTTACGCAAACTGGATTAATTAATTTTATTATTGAAAAGTCTTCGCTGTGACAAACTTGTTTTAGGGTTAGGGTTAGTGTATTTTTGGGCTATAAAAGCGTATTCAAATTCAAATTGAAATTTATTCAAATTTGCTACAATTACATCATGTAGCCTAGAAAACATCTTAGAAAAGTCCAGAGTTGGAAGTGGGCCGCGGGTACCCGCGGGTCGACTTTCAGGTCAGTGGGTACCCGCGGGTCAGAGCGCGTCAAGAGTTTTTTATTCACACAAATTTTTCGCTAAATTTTGGGCTAATTTACCAGAAAATTAGTTTATACATTAAAATATTGCCTTTTATGATAAAATTGTTTATTTCTATTGAATCTGTCTTGAATCTTCAGTCAAAAATATTTCAGTAATATTTCCCTGACATACTCATTGGCATAAATATTTCATTATCACTGAATGTCTTTAATGCCGCTGATTGACTGGCAGGCAAACCGTTTCTGCAAAAACTATGCTGATAGCTTACAGCCTGCAGAGCTTGAAAAATTGCTTCCTACAGTAGATATTTATTTGTCTAATATTATATGTATTTATATGTCTATGTCAAAAGCCGAAAAACATTAATTTATATCAAAACTCAAAAGAACCAGAAGCTAGAGTCAGAGCCAGAACCAATTTCAAAAATCCGAATCTATCCCAGCACCGAATCGATCTATCTGATCATCCCCAACAAAGTATCCATCCACTACGAGCGCTTGCTCGCAGTATATTTATGTGGTGAGTAAATAAAAATTGCGAAATACGATTCTAAAATGTGAGATTTGATTTTGATAGCTCAAGGGTGATCATTGATCAAATCAAATCAATTGAAACCAGGAAAAGAATCAATTGCTACGGCAAAAAAGTAAAAACCAAATCAAATCAAATCGATTAAATTTTGGGAACACGAAAATCAATCAAATCAAACCACTTGATTTTTGGACGATCAGAAAATTAATCAAATCAAATCGAAACTAAAAGAGCCGCATCAAAACATTACTAACCCAGTCTATAGTTTAAGAACCAATTCTGACACTCTATCTGCCTGCTATTGCCCTTAGCAATTCACCGAATCTGTTCGCATGTCAGGTTGCGATGCGTCACATTGCGATGCGGAGAGTCTATTGGAAGTTCTGATAGCCTCATTCTAGAACATATCTCGCTTAATTGTAATGCCAGTTAAGTCAATGTCAGCATTCTCCCCCTTCTCAAAATTTGTTAACATTCTGAATAGCCCATTGCTTAAGCCAGACTAAAACTTGACCGAGGCGTCTGTAAGAAATGATAGGTATGTAGTTTCCAGGTCGGAGTGCTTGCACGTGCTAATTCACAAATTCTAATAAGTTAAGACGTGGCTGATTAATGAGCTGCAATCAAAAAAAACAAATGCAATATTTTTACCGTCCCATGAATTCGTCATCAGAGGTGGGATCATAATCGAATACATCGATAAGTATATTCTGCCCCATCGCATTTCCGACAACTGCGATAAATTCTTGTTCCCATACCGGGTCCAGCGAATCATCGATCACCTTTGATTTGAAGGTTTGGCCACCGACTATAAAATATTTTCCAACTATTCACAGAATCGAAAACGGACTTTGCACAGCATTACGAATAATTACTTTACCAATGAAATATTTAAAAATCGGCATTAACTGTGACTGTGTCCGATAATTCCATGAGTTATATGTCACACATTTATGTAGACTCGGACTGTTGGACAGCAAGAGATTTTACATGCTTTTAAAACCTTCACATCAGCATATTATAAAACTGTACTTCCTGGGTTCCTGGCTAGTGTACCACTGTCTCGAGTAAAGTGATTACGTGTGCTGTGTTCCTTTATCTGCATTAGTGTTCTGAACACACCTTTTATATTACAGCTTTTTTCAAAAATAAGCATGGTGTTTAAAATTGAACAAATTCATTGAACGATCAAACCTTTAAACTCGCTCACCTGATATTTTGGCAAAACAATCCGATTTTCCACTCCCGAAAGTGTCACGGTTTTCTAAATTCCGACCAGCAACCAAGTTAATCCTGACAACACCCTAAACATGGTCGAGTTAGTACAGACGATTTACATAGTTTACTCGGTAGGTGCGTTTTCTGTCTATAATATAAGGTTGGCACATTTGTTGCCAATTTACAAACCACTAGCCAACCCCTTCCTGTTTACTTAATTTTGGTCGTCGTAAATCTGAGTCACTGACCGATTCAGAATGTTAGAATATGGGTGTAGAAAGCTGTTCCAATACTTAGTTCACAGAGATATGTACATTTAATTTATCTTTTAAAATTCTCATTCATTTCATTCATGAAGTTCACAAACAATACATATTAATTTAGCATTACGTTATCTGATAAATTACGATAAATTCTATTAAGAACGGAATTACGGCAATCCATAAAAGTCTTACATCGGGCTTGGCCAGATGAAGTCCAGCGACATTAACATCAGGAGCCAATGGGACAACAATTCGATTTGGAACAACACAAATATTGGCCACTTGAGTTTTGACGATATTCTTCATAACGCCTAGCAAGCCTGGAATTTCGGCAACATCACCAACGCCAGTCAAGTCAAAGTCGATCGACTGAAAAAATTTGAGCAAAATTATTACAAAGATTGCAAAAATATTAATTAAAAACAAACCAGTAAATACATGTTTAGCGAACTGTAGCCCTTCAACCAAATGCTGCTGGACCAAGGATACAGAGGAGAGCCCAAAACATGAGTCGGGTACCTCAAGAGTCACCGTGTATATACTTTCGAAACAGGACCTAGGAGAAAGAACGGAAGTCGATAATTCAGTTTTTCACTCAGAATTGAAAGTAAAGATGTGACCCGACCGGGGTTCAATCGACGACGACAGCCCTTCTGCTTTAAAGCCAGACATGGTCGCTACCACCACTTCACCAAAAAACCATCAGTTGACGTTTAAACTCACACTTTAAATGGTCTGAGTTGATCTAGGTTGCCTTTCCTTTTATCTCTCAATGATGATAGTGCAAGTTTAAATTTCTAACACCAGATATTTGCTGCTATATTGGTGATCTATAAATGAGCTGCGCCCTGTCATACTCTAAACTCAAACAATAAATTATTTCACGCTTTTACCACCATACAATCTAGATTAAAGTGAATGAAACCCCTTGTCAAGTGCGGACAAAGCTTGGCGATACTTTCATTATTATTAGTTTATGTTACAGACTATGGAAGTAATAAACTTTTAACAATCTTACTGGGTTGTCGAGAAAGTAAGCAGAAACCGCTCCTACAAATGGTGGCCTGGGTATAAGAGGATACATTTCACATCGCATTTTACCTTTGAACTAAAACAAAAGTAAAGCGTGAATGTTTCTCTCAGCATGCTCGATGGTACTGAAGTTTAAAACGCCAGAAATCCTTGGTGTTTTGAAACTGAGTTCATTTCTAAGCTTTGGACTATCAGTTTAATAAGCGAAACGAAAGCAATTTTACTTTCACCTCAAGCAATACCAAAGAACAGAACCTGAAGATCCTTCATCCCAGCCGTTATTCCGCCCACGCTGACATGGACAGCCATATCCCCATAATAAGAAACGTCCATGTCCATTACAAGACGATTTCTAGCCACTTGATCAACATACGTCTGGATGCCTGTTAATTTCACTCCCTAGAAAAATTTGCAAAACAATTAAAACAGTCTATTTCAGGTGTTCTATATTTATTATCATTCATAACATGAATAAAGCAAGCTCCTGTAGATTCCATATTAAATGGAAATGATTCTTTTTCACAGAGCAAAATACTCAGGTGTTTAGGGATAGAGCCAACAAAGTGAATAGAAAAATAATATTTCCTTAGTATGAAGACAAAATGAATTTTTATCTTGACGAATAGAAATTGCTACATAATCCGTCTAAGAATCGATATATACTAACAATATCGCCGGTATCCAAGTGAGTAATCTTAAAAGATTTGAAGCCCGTCGGCATATTCTCTTTAATGACTGGTTCTATTTTCTCGGCAACGATAATTTTTGCGAATTCTCCTATCTTTGGCCAGAGACGTTGAATAAGCTGAAATCAGAAGACAATTGATACTAAACAAAATTTATATTTACATAGGTAAAATTCCTGACTTTTCAACAATGCTTCAGCTCAATAACTACTCCAATGCCGTTGAAAGGCAGGGTTTTGGGCAGATTCTAGCCAGCCCCAGCCATCATCATTTGCTTTTAACAGTTTTGCAAAATCATGGATTCTCTAGCATTATGATTGTTATCCATAATGGATTAAAAGGGCATTTTATCCCGAACTTGCGAAACTTGGATTAAAATAAGTATACATAACTATAATCTCAAACGTAAAATTTTCTAGCGAACAGAATATGCTTTAACTACATGTCCCAATCGGAACTATGAATCAGAAGGATTAAAGCTTGCAACAGGTCTAGCCAAAGGCAAATGAACGGGCCTATGAACTTCTTAATGAACTACTTAATCCAATTTTGTTGCTTAGTGCTTACATTGTTAATCCATTCTGCTTTTTCGGTGTCATTAAATTGAACCTAAAACAAGTTATAGGCATCTGTTATGGCTCTGGATCCAAAATTTCATACCCGGCCCGGACCCGGACCCGTTAGGCCAGACCCGGACCCGTCCATACCCGGATCCGGGTACCCGGATTTAAAAAAGATCCAGTTTGCATTTCAAACCTTCACTGCATTCTGAAATTCCACTGCAGTCTTAAATATCGCTGCAGCTTTATTAATAGCCCAGTCATGAATAAAACCTGTAATAAGCTTTAGGTAAATTTATTTTACGCTTTACGACAACTTTCATAGGATTTGAGTGCTAGGGCTAGTTTGGGATCTCATTTGGATATCGGTAGCAGTTTTTTGTCATGAGTCCAGAGACACTATGAGAGAGTGTCCTTGGGATAACTAAGGATTGCTCTGGAGGAAAGAAGGTGAACGAATTTTTGTTGGCTTGTATTTTAAAACAATGTCCTTGAGCTTAGATTTATTTTTGCGTGCATTGCAAAACCTTATACTAACTTAACAATTCGAGTTATCATATTTCTGCTTCCAATTCTAGTTACATATTTTGTTTCTAGCCCAGCAGAGCTACATAAATTAGAAAGACAACAACAACAAGTTAGACAACTATTAAGCATTCTATCTCAATGCCTAACACATCGGTTCTAACAATTTTTTTTAGAAAACAACAAATTATAATGTTTTAACATCCCTAAAGGTACCAAAATCCAGTTTCTTCAGTATTTTGGACCCGGACCCGGATTCGGACCCGCGGGTACCCGGATCCACGGGTCCTAAAGTTGGACCCGGACCCGGCGCCAACTCTGGAACATGATGATGTTTCAAAATAGGAACACATTATTTAGGTGAATAATTGAAGAGACTGCGCAATTATTTTTCAGTATATATACCTAGTGAGGTGGGAGGGCCACACTCTTACGGTGCCAGGTGCTCTCTGCTAACTAGCAAAAGATGAGAAAGTTAAGGCAGTAGAATTTAGCGAGTAGCGACACCGAGACTGGAATTCTTCCAACTTTAGACATCGTCGACTACGTTTAACCATTAGTTTCATTACAGTCAGCTGCCAAACAGAGAAACGTATGGAAGAATTTTACTATTTGTTAATTTTAAGTGAACGATAACGTTGACATAAAGACCGTTAAACACATTAAACTGATTTTGAAAGGATGTTGTCTGAGTGCAAGCAATTGTCTTCTCTAACCACCGCAGTAAACTAAGTAATCGCTTTAGTCAATTTTTAGCTAACAGTTGATATCATTACAAATTAAGGAGCTAACCCATTCGGGGACATCTTTGAGATGGTTTTGGAAAAATCCTGTTATCATGTTCTTTTCCTGTTTAGCCTCAGCCTGCAAGGAAAGGCGTTCGCGGTTGCGCTGTTTCCATTGAACTGCATGAAAAAATGCAACCGCAATAAGGATCAAGATCCATCCCCAAGAGTAGTCCAATCTGCCAACAATATAGGCAATAAACATCAAAAGGGCACCGCCAATACTGCTTTGTATCAGCGACTGAAGACCCATGTGCGTCTCCCGTGCATCCAAGTTGGCATGGCCTCTCAGCTCCACTGGGGTTTGTCTGAAATGAAAAGCTGACTTCAATTCATTTCAGGTTGCCTCTCTTCCTTCAACATGACATAATAAGTATTTATGTAAAAGCTGGGATAGAGCTATATAACACAGGATATGTACATAGAAATGTAACTTTGAGTAAAGTTAACCTGGATGTACATGGATCATGTATATAGTCAAGCAATATTGTAGTCAAGGAAGCTTAAACGGAAACTAAACCGCTAACTGAAACTGAAAGCAAACTAAAGCTAAATGTGAAATTAATCTGGCGAGGATAACTCAACTCAAATAGAATTTAGGCCATCGAAACCGTGCAGAAGCTGAATTTAAAATTAATTATTTTACTTGCTACCCTTTACAGCTATCTATATCTTGCTTACGTTTGCATCCTGCTTGCGAAATAACACAGTGCAAACCAAAAAGGACGTCACTTCAGTGCGACGCTGGGAGAAGTAACTACGCTAAAGCCAGAAAGCGATAAAACCTGAATCAGGCTATCAAGCTATCACTGATACATAACAAAGGTCTGGGTAAATGCACGCTTATTCAGCTTACACGTATGCACATGGTATCGATATACACATAGTTTTTATCAAAGCGAACATAATAATAATACCAAGTCAACACAGACAACAAATTGTTTTCATGCTTGCTCCATAATATATTTGAGCGAAATTATCACCGCAGTTGAAAAGCATACACTCTGATTTCATGGTATCAGGTATCGTAGCCACGAAATACAATTATACGAGTAGATTAAGCAAAGAAAGAGCCGATGATACGGTAATGAGGATGGTAGTAAAAATATATATATGTTAACATTTTACTTATCGAAACTCTGGAAATAATTGTGCCAACATTGTGCAATGCAGGACCCATAATGGATATAATTTTCAATAAACGTATTTCATCAAGAATGGATAGTTTTGAATCACCCAAATAGACTTCAGTTTTGTCTTAGCGGCTAAAAAGAGACATGTTTATGAAACAAGAATATGTGGTGATTCTTCCGAATACGCACACCTGTGTCTAAAATTCGCAAAACGTAACCAACTGAGCTCATTTTGTGGGTGCATTTTAACACATTTCTGACCGATCTGTGACAAAAACTTAAAATTTTAAAAACTAAATTTTTACGGCTTTAGAGGGGACCAAGGGGAACCAAAAAATTAAAATTAAATTAAAGCCTCCGATTTTAATTAAAGTTGTATGCAGGGGTTCTTAGGGTCGCTGAACACGAATCTGTGAACCCGTTTTTGATCCAGTTTTTCGTTAGCTCAGTAAAAGCTGAGTATATAGCTAACAAAAAGCTAGATCAAAAATGGTTTTCAGATTCGTGTTCAGCGACCCTGAAAATCCCTGTATTCAACTTTCCATTGAAATCAGAGGCAAAAATTTTTGGTTCCCCTTGATCATCCCTCAAAAAAATAAAAAATAATTTTTTTAAAATTTTGGGATGAGGAAACCAACAACACGTTGCAGGAAGCAGGGTCGAAGGAGAAAGATAAAAGGAGGGAATCTTAAAAATTTAATCAGCTACACTGAATGCAAGCTGTGAGTATAGATACATAAGGCAAAACCAAGAGGTTTTTATTTGGCCATCTAAACTTCGGTCACTCATTTCGAATTGTTACAAAAACATCAAAAATATTATATTTGGAGAGTTTCATTTATTTTCAAATAGGATTAGGTGCATATTTTGCGTTTTTAGTACCTGACTTACTGGTAATCCGACCAGGAAACAGCTAACTCCTCCAAAGCTCTGAGACAGTTCTTCCATCTGGATTCCAAGGTACCAACCAGATGTTTTGGAAACATGTCAGGAGTTCTCGTTTACTGAAAAAATCACCCTAGTGCTGTATCATCATTGTGCTTTGCATGCCAAAAAGTTGTATCCATTAATGACGAATGTATTTCTGTCTAACTGGGTATTGGTTCCTCGCAACTGCCGGAACAGTCCAATGCTGATAGTCAAAGCTGTCCCTTAACCACTACATTGATCTAACTATTGCTAATGTCAATTGAATCACATGCAGATAGCTCCAAATAGGAATAAGCCATTAACAGAGATAACGTTAATTCAAATCTCTATTTTAGAGGGCAAAATTCGAAGCAGGAGCTGGTCGCATAGTAATCTGCTCTTAATCTCAAGGTGACTTGATGCAGTTCGTCGTAACTGTTGTTGCTATGTAGACAACTGCGTGTGGCGCTTCAGTAATCAATAAATGATTGCGGAATATTTTAGCTGCAAATCAGGGCGTATTGCAAACTTTCAAGAAATTAAGTAAAATTCAATCAAGCTTCCGGAACGGATTTGCACCAGTGATGTTTCAGTCACTAAAACTGAAACTATGTTTCAGTTTGCACAGTTTTCAGGTTCAAATGGAAACTATTTTGGGAAGAGACTAGAAACGGAAACTGGAATTAATTACGGTGAAAAACGGAATCTCGGACTGAAACTGGTTTCAACCTTTCCTTCAGTTTAGACTGATTTGAGCAGCGATTCAGGGAACGCTGCTGTAGTGGAGAGGTTGAATACTTGAATAATCAAAATGTCATAATATTATACAGTACACAGGTGGACAAGGGGGGGGGAAGGGGGGAATTTCCCCCCCCCTCGGCGAAGTCGTCCACAAGGAGTCGAAAAATTGCTCCCACAAGGGGTAGGAAAATTGCCCAAAAAATAGGTTTTACGACTAAAATTTCCAAAAATTTTCCGGCTTCGCCGGAATTTTTCACTTAAAATCACTATTTTTTGCGAAAAGACGTCCGAAAAACGCGTTTTTGCTAAAAAAACAGCTGTTTTTTGTTAAAAATGGCAAAAATCGCGTAAAAATCGCCTTAAAAGTACCCCTAAGAAAAATCGCTCTCACAAGGGGTACCCAAATTTGCTTCCACAAGGGTCAGTGAAATTTGGCCTCCCGTTCAGGTATGATACAGTATGTACTTTATGTTAACTTTCAGGGCTGGACAGAGTGAACACCGTATTTTATATATAAAGGACCTAAATAAAACTGTAACTGAAATCAGCTAGTGATGTGGATCGGATCGGCAAAATCGATCCGATCCGCGATCCGGAGGCCGGATCGGATCGGATCGGATCGGATCGGTAGGCATGCCGGATCGGCTTGGATCGGATCGCTGAAGCTAGTTGGATCGGCGAACCGGCTAGATTTCAATCAACATATAAATTACCTCACCTGACTCACAGTTTCCACCAAACATGGCTTTAATTTTAATTGCTGTTTCATTTGGTGTGCAAGCGTTTCCTTTTCCTATTTCCCTTCTACAACGTTTGCTGCTCCTAGTTTTTTTAGTTTCTCAGGGAGAATATAAGCTGCGTAGATTTGCACTTTAGTGAACAGTAGCTTGTTTAATACTCGCTTCAGTAGAGCACATTATATGCGATGGCATCTACTTGAGAAAGCAATATCTGGGATCAATTTCATAAAATCTTGAAAGTTTGCACTTGAAATGTATATACTTTGCACTGAAAGAACTTGCACTTGAATCACAAGCTCAGGTTGTCAATGTGCCGTGAAACGTCACCTTCGGAAATTAGTTGAGCAAAGTTTGTCAGACGTGAGAACTGTAAACGCAAGTTCAAGTGCAATTTTAGAGGTAACTGAGTTTTCAAAATTAGCAAAAAATATTTAAAATACTTCCAAACCCAAAAAATGAAACGGATTGTTTGAAGTTTATGCTGCCGTTCAAGCTTCAGTTCAGTCTCCAACTCTCCAACAAAATTAAATTCTAATTGAGGTCCGTCCAGGAATATCCAATGGTCCAAAATGTTACAGTTATAGTTTAGCCTTAAAGCCATTAATTGATAACATGCTTTCGTATTTTCTTTGCTACCTTAAGATTTGCTCAGTATATACGTAAGCGTTCATTGTCTTGTTTTCTGTTTTCTCAAATTTTACTTCAGCAACCTTTCTTAACTCCTTATGCATTTGTTTGTCGGAATAATAAAATGAAGCTAACTCAGACAAATTAGTGTGCAAGATGTGTTTGACACTGAAAATTCGACTTTAAAATAAGTTTCATATAACTTTTTGAAGAAGCGAACCCGGATCGCCGGATCGGATCAGATCGACAATTAATTTGACTGGATCGGATCGGTCAAATTTTCTGCTGCCGATCCGATCCAATCCACATCACTAAAATCAGCTACTGAAACAAAATAATTTAGGCTTTAAGGCCGGTTCACACAGGCACAAGCACAAGAACAAGCACAAGCACAAGCACAGGCACAAGACGAAAGCGTTCACACTAGGGCACAAGCATAGCCAATAGAATTTGAAATTCAGCCTGGCCACGCCTTCTGTGCATAGTGCAAAACAATTTTCATTGGCTGCAGGCGTTGTGCTTGCGCAAAAAGTTAAACTGAATTCAACTCTGCTTTGTGCTTGTGCTTGTGCTTGTGCTTGTGCTTGTGCTTGTGCTTGTGCTTGTGCTTGTGCTTGTGCTTGTGCCAATTTTCAACAGTGTGAACCGGTTGTGCTTGTGCTTGTGCCTGTGCTTGTGCTTGTGCTTGTGCTTGTGCCCTAGTGTGAACCGGGCTTTATTCTTATTGGCTTGTTTGATAGCTTTTTATTGACTCAAAAAATCCATATACGCATACGCTTAGGCCATGTATTTAACAAACGAGGAACAGTCGAGAATTGCAAAAGCATACATGCATTTTATGCAATCCCACCCGAGGGGGGGGGTGTATTCTGCTCTAGCGGAATAAAAATTAGTGTAGAAAAAAGCAGACTATGAAAATATAATATCTGACATCGCAAACATGGATCCTTTACAGTTTAGATGGTTTCATGGTGCAATGCAGCCCGACAGTTTCAACGTTTCTTCCGAAAACAATGAAATTTAATTATTTTACAGTTTTAATACTTACTTTTAAACTTCTGTTGAATGCAAATAAAAAATAAACGATGCAATGGATCCAACAGGAATTCAAATTAAATCCGACAATAAGAGCTAGTTAACCAAAATGCAGTATGCGAAAGTTTTGCATTCACACAAAGTTCATTTGCATAAACACAAGGCATATAGCGTTTGGACAATAAGCAAAGAACAGAAATAGCCAGAACATTCGCGAATTTGAAATATGAATTGGGAGCTTTAATCAAATTAAATTACATCGGAATTAGAATTAAGGAATTTGTATCTGTGAAATATTAAAGCTTTACAAAATATTTAGGAAGTCTTTTGTCCTGTGTTTTGAGATTAGAGACGCTTAGACTTATCACTGGGCGCACTGGGTAGGATCCGATCCGAACCTACTGACACAACTGATATACTTCTTTAAGATGCTGGTATCGCTTTGTGTAAATTCGACCCTACAAGCTTCAAATTCTTCATGAAAGTGGATGAAACTTTCCAAACACATTATTTTCGTGCTCTTTAACATTCTGGGACCAGTCCCGGATTTTTAGGTGTAAAGATAAGAAAGTTTTAGTTTTTGCTCTTATTCTCTCAGTACATGGTCGCTACACCGGATTGGTTGTTATGGCTGGAAAGAGGCCACCCAAGTGAACATTTTTGCTTTTACAACTTTTGAGCTACCTCTAGTGGTTAAAGCAGTATCAGCCAAAATCGATTTTTAAGGTCAAAAAATGGCCATTTTTGAAGAAATCAGTTTTTTCAGAATTACTGCCAAATCTTACAGACAATTTTGGCTTATTTATACTCAATCGATACACCGTCCAATTGCGCATTTTATCAATACCTATTCGCTGGAGTTCATTGCTTTAAGCTAGAGAATTCGCCGAAAAACCATTTTTGCAAAATTGCGATTATTTTGTTTTGAACATTGATTTCTCAAAAACTACCCAATGGATTCCCGTGATTTTGGGCTGAATGAAAATGCGCCCTATTGCGGAGGGACATTTTTCTTGGTTTGAGCTAAAACATCTGCAGTTGTGAGAAAACTGAATAGAAAGTTGCGAAGTTTCGTGTCATCGCGCATTTGACGTATTTCTGGAGTACTGAGACTTGTTCAGCCAAATCCAAAAAAAATGTCCCTCGGCCCACATGTCCTTCATATCATGGCACAAGAAAAAATTTTGGCCGATTCTACAGTTTCGAGAAATCGATGTTCAAAAATTTTTTATCTATATTCAGTCTGTCAGATGTCAGCATGTCGGAAATTTTTTGCTATTTTCTTGCCAATTTTGCTAGTTTCGTAAGCTCATGTTAATGTACAGATTGTAAGCTTTAAAACGATGCATAAAGCTCTTTCCAACTCCAAAAATTGCGAAAGTTATAAGGTTTCGAAAAATCACAAAAAAGCAATGCACAAAAGGATACCAGCACCTTAAGAGCAGGATCAATGTCGACCCACATGATCAGCTGTAAAAGAAATAAAAACGTATGGAGTTTTTGAGATCTGATCCTTGTCTCCTAGAAAAGATGTGATATTTTAGCAATGTCGTGATTTCGTAACGATAGAAAAAACATTATTCTTACACAGAACTTTTATTACGAGTAGGAAGTTGGTTAAGCTCGCGAACTCTAACTTTCACCGTTGGCTTATCTATATTCAACTGCTAATAAACTGGTCTGGTGTCTTATTTGTAGCTCATCAACGCCTTCCTTAGGTTCAGCCTTCTAAGGCTCTCTCTCATTCATTCTCCCTTGGCCTAGTCCTCTACATTTTGGCGCACTGGGTAGGATCAAGATCAACCGAAACGAAAGGACAGAACTGAAGGAAAAGACCAAGGAGTGAAGCATCTCAACAACTGAAGGACGACCAGGACCCAAATACCTGAGCATCTTTAACATACTATCTAAAGTGTAGGTGTAAGCCACTAGTCAAGGCTCTGTTTTAATACCATATCTCAAGTTCCCTGGTTGTTTCTCGTTGCCACATGGCTGCTAGAGGGGGCGGAGCATACGTATTTGCATTAGTAGCCCCACCAAAAAGTTTTTCTGGGAAGTCTCACAAATTAGAAACGTTCTTTCGGCAACTGGAGGATTGTTGCGAGTATTACAATCACGACCAAAACCGATCACGCGCGCTGTTCAAAAGTTTGTTAACCGGCGAAGCTCGCCATTACTGGGATCACGAGTTATCTTGGCATAAATTAGCTAACTTGAAACAGAAATCAGAAATGTCGGTTGATACATTTGCTGCAAAAATCGAATCGGCTGTGCACAAAGCTTATCCCGAACCAGCATTTACGGCACCACAGCGGGATGAAATCAAGTTGCGATATTTCTGTAATACATGTCTCAAGAAATATCGCATAATTTTAAGGCACAGAGAACCAAACAGTTTCACTGAAGCAATATTATTAGCGAGGAAAGAAGAAGGTTATTCGACTTCATCTAGTACTGATACTAACAGTTCGAATAACATTTCTTCCTCCTCGAGCTCTTCCGACAGTGACAACAGCTCACGCACTAAATGCCATCAGAAACGCAAAAGAAAATATATGAAAAAGAAACCACGGGAAACTGATAAAGTTTCCAGGACTGCCTCAGTTTCACTGGTTCAGTCAACAGAGAACGACAATGCAAGATTGTCGGCAGACGTCGCGCGTCTTAGTGAGGTTGTAGAATCACTCAAAATTAAAAACCAGAGTATTACTGACGTTGTTTGTCAGTTTTGTGGTAGAAAAGGCCACGATGCTCGTTCTTGCTATCAAATAGTGGGCCGCCCACAAGGAGATGGTCGGATCTGGAGCAGCGGTGTTTCTTCCGGCCGGGGTCGCGGCAGAGGAGC
>JASAND010013687.1:0-121585 GCA_030248195.1 Trissonchulus latispiculum
AAAATTTTTAATTTTTTGCCGATCCTTCAACTTTGAAGAGTAATTCCCTCAGATGCAGATAAGATACAGACATCTAGTATTTTTCTGCAGGTAGAGACATATGTGCCAAATCATATTGGCTAATGGCAGCTTTGAAGCTTGGGTCTAGCAGTCAGTAGAAATTTTTAATTAATTATGTTGGTAGTTGCGAAAAGTGGGGGGTCGGGCACCTAAACGCAACGGCTGCACATGGCTGGAAGGCAGCTAACATCTCAGTACCCGATATTTTTTTGACCACGCCCATGCTCTATATCCTCGCCAAAAAGTAGGCCAATCGGACAAAGTCGGGGCAAAGCTTTAGTAGCCCCCCCCTTAAGACCTGCTGAGCCACAAAAAACGTCCCTCGGCAGATATGTCCTTCATATCATGGCACAAAAAACCCTTGGCCGAATCCACAGTTTTGAGAAATCGATGCTCAAAAATTTTTGGCCTATATTTAGCCGTTATGTCAAAAATGTTTCCTAGTTTTTTGCTAATTTTGCTTGCTTAGTAAGCTCATGTGAATGTTCTGATTGTAAACTTTAAACGATGTATAAAGCTCTTTCCAACATCCAAAACTACGTTTTAAAAAATAACCACAAAAGCACTGCACTAAAGGATACCGCCACCTTAAAGGGTGGGCCACTAAAATAGATGTGCCCCAAAATTCTTTACATGCATATTCAGCATGTGCGTAGCCAAAAAATGCTTGGTGGTTGGTCCTTGGTTTGGTTTCAGTAACTCGTCAGGCACCAAAGAAGGAGTCCGACTCCCCACTTTTCGTAGCACCCACTATAAATACTTAAAAATTTCTCCTTACTGTTTGGTTCTATAAAACATCTACGCTTTTGTGCATTACCTTTGTTGCAGCCCTAATGGCTGAAGAGCAATGCTAGTCTAAACCCGAAGAATCGTCGAAAATTATGAAAATTTATGCCGTCGAATCGAAACATTTATATATGGTTCGACACTGGAAGCTAAAATGTTGTGCAAACATTACACACCTTGCATCTACAAAATTGTGCCAAATACTAAGGAATTCTACCCGGGCAGTATAGTTTACGTCACTTGAAACATGAAAATTATCAATGTTGGTTGGGTTGGAAAAGCTTATCAACGTGATTAGCTTGACAACGCTGCAGATTTCGCTCAAATTGTGCAGCCTAACTGAACCTGCTAATACTGTTTTGATCGCGCACATGTTGTATATTTATGCAAAAATGAAAAGTCAATAGTTGTAAAAGCAAAAATGTTCATGTTGGTGCCATTTTTCCAGCCAAAACAATCAATCTGGTGTCTGTACTGCCTACTGAGTGAATAAGGTCAAAAACCAAAACTTTCTTAGATGTGGTGCCGTTACACAAACCAAGAGGTTCCGATACACAAACTTTAGTGCCGTTACACAAACCTTCAGTCTCGTTACACAAACCGGTTTTCCCGTTACACAAACCGTGTTTCCCGTTACACAAACCGTCTTTCCCCTTACACAAACCGTCTTTCCCCTTACACAAACCTCACACCTCTGAATTCTAGGAAGTAACAATTATTTTTAACAATGATAAGTAGAATTTTCTTACTTTCAAAATATTTAACTGTAATCAAACTGATACACAGTCAATTATAAATATTTAAAACTATTCAAGAAATTTAGGCCTCAATTAAAATTATAATTCCACATTGACACACTTTAAATTCAGCAAAAATTTGACGTATTCAATAATAATTTGTTGCCCAGATTCAATAAAGTTTGTCGGGAGTTTTTTGGCACCCGAGAAAATATTATAACTTTTAAAACTCCTATTTTTAAAACGTCATTTGGACGTGAGCCTTGAGGTAAAATTCCTCAACAACCGTAAAGACATATGTACGACTTTATTTGAATCCACCACTAAATGAAGCAGATATAATTAGTTACAGTCGGTTCAGTTGCGTTTTGTATGAAATTAAAGCCACTTCAGCATCTTTGATGATTGCGCATAATTATGTAATATTACATTTGGTTGCTGATATTTCAGTATACACTTACAATTTGTGTCGATAGAGCGCTAAAACAATACAGGTTAATGGTTTGTGTAACGGCACTATTGGTTTGTGTAACGGCACTTTTGGTTTGTGTAACGGCACTTTTAGTTTGTGTAACGGCACTTACGGTTTGTGTAACGGTACTGTTGGTTTGTGTAACGGGACGGTTTGTGTAACGGGAAAACACCACCCTTTCTTATCTTTTAACCTAGAAATGAGGGGCTGGTTTGGTTTGTTAAAGAGTTGTAAAATCAATTATTACGTTAATTTTATCTAGCTTGGTGAAGAATTGAAGCAGTGGGAGTGAGAAGTACCCAAAAGGAAACTAGCACCTTAAAAGAAATATGTGCAACAGCGAGCGATACAGCAACTCTAGCATTTCACGGTTAGTCATTGTTTTGGGTCTGGGCGTTACTTTTGCTTGCAAGAGATGTTACTTTAGTACTGTTGCTGGTCATTATTGCAGCGCTCACTAAGCGAAACCTTTCACAAAAAATCAAATACAAGTAAAAATTCGAACTTTGCGCAAAGCTTAGTGCAAAATAGGTGACACTGTAGAAAACCCTCGACATGTTTCCAATTTTGAGATCCTCTACAGCTTCATTTAGACAGTGTTTGGAAACAGCCCATTCGCCCATTACATAAACAAATGCAAAGCGAGTAATTCCATACAGAGTGCAATAAAATATCAAAGGAATACCAAGAGCCAACTGCAAATAGCATAGCTGTGCGTCACGCTTCAGCTTCTTTTTCTCTTCTTTATTAATTTGAACTTTGTTAAGGTGGTAGTACCACTACCGGGGTGGACTTTGAACAGATGCTGTGAACTAAATACTTAATGAATCGGCTTGAAATTGGGCATAATTGTTCTTTATCATGTTTTGCATCAGATGAGCTGATCTACGACGCTGCGGGGACTGGCTTGCTGTCTACACAATAGGAAATGTATTAAAAGCTTTAAACTTAAATATCTCCTTCAATCCTTTATGAAATCATTTGAGATTTTCAGCATATGGTTAGTTTACATATACGCTCAGGCCGTTTTTTTAGTTTTTCGTAAAAGTGAGTTTTCCGTTTTTTAGCGTGTTTTGAAAATTTGTAAAATTTATATCTTGCTTAATATTGCGTTTTTCCAAAAACCAAGAAAACGGCCTGAGCGTATGCTGATGCAAAACATATTTGCAAAATTTGGTCCATTTTGACTGAAGGAGTGACGAGAAAATCAAAAACAAAAATTCTGTAATTTTTCATTGTTTGCTTTGCTTTTCGAAATTTTCAATGCTTTCAAGCAGCTGCAAAGTGCTTTCTATTAAATAATGCACATAAATAACGCAAAAGGAACCGTTGAAACCCAATAGATTTAATTTTCGGATATACTGTTTTTACTTTACATTATGTGTGCAAACGGTCAACGTAATTCAGCTATATCAGCTACATATCAGCTATTCAGCTTCAACCGCTTGTAACTTTTGATAGAAACCACGTACAGAAGAGATATTGCACATCATTTTAAAGCTCTTTTTATGCTCTTTCACATGGCAGTTTCAAATTTAGGATACAAGGCTTAAATAAAATTTTGATTATTTGCGCATGCGCTAAGCCATGATGGTAGCTAGCAAATTATGCACTCTCAGACACCAAAATTTTATGCAAAGATAGCCTGCCAACCAAACGTGTTTCACCACTAGTGTCGTCATGTTTGCTTCATTTATGCCATGATTAGGTGGAAAATCCCGCTAGTGGTACTACCACCTTAAGATGACCTTTTTCAATTAATCCGGCCACTATAAAAACAGTAGTTGCGGCAGCAACCAACCCTTGTAGCAAAGAAAAATAAAGCTGAAACGCCATCATTGGTCTGAAGTAAATGTTATAAAATTCAAACTTGAAGAACAAATCAAACGCATACACCGTACCACACAACACAGACAGTATCGTCGATACCACTACAAACTTGTAGCTATTAACAAATTTAAAGTGGAACGGAAGCCAAAGAGCAATTGAGCGCTCTATGGCAACAGCAATACACAAGTTATCGCTAATATGACTAGAGAAACTCATACTAGTTTTCCCGTACTGGCCTTTCACAAATTCCACTAGAATTGTTATGCCGAACAGATTGGCCATTTCTGCAAAACCTTGAACCAATGAGATGGTATTAGTGATAATGCCTACCGCTGATATCAGCCGATGATACATGTAACTGATAGCAGAAAATTCGTCTCGACTGAGCACTATTAAATTAAGCAGGCTTCCTAAAAGTCCGATTATACCAAGTATTATCCAATATCCAATCGTTATGCTGTCAAAGAGCCTTCTCACACTCATATGGTAGTGATAAGCTTTCTCATAAACAAGCAATTCGTCATATGTCATACAGACAGACAGATTTTTCCAGACATTAGCTAAATTCCCCATGGTTTGGGCTATGATGATTCAGACATTTAGTGACTTAGTCACTTCATCGACTGTACATAATCAGCAAGATCAATTCTTTAACAGGATCAGCATTTCTATAATTATAAAGCTAACTTCAGTAAAACTTGTTGGTTCTGACGGCATTCTATTACCGCTTAGCAAATGCACCAAGGTTTTAAGAACGTAGCAAAAACTGCCAACAAAAAGAATAAAAGTTTTTAAGAAAATACGCTTTTATTTCTGAAGTCTGGCAATACCACATTTTGAAGGATCAGCTAGTTTCTTCTTATATGTGAAGGCACGACTTGAACTTGTCCTGAAATTTAAGGCAGAATTGAGCTTAATGAATTTTCTGAGTCCTGTAGTGTATATGCATATGTGTATGCGGGGTGTTTACATTTTTGTTGCGCCCGCAGACTAATTTGCATATTGTCTGCAGACACTTCCGTTTGCTTACATTTGTGAGTGAGTGTTGTTTGTGTCTGTCTTGTGGGACAGTCGGGTGTACCCGACTGCTCCCTTGTCTCCTCCAGCTTGCTGTCTATGGCTCCCGCAGGTATGTCGGCCAGAGGGCCATTATATTGTGTGCTTGTTATAACTTTGTATGTGTGTGTAGTGTGTCGGCCATGCGCCTCTATTTATAATAAATATAATTTGTATTCTGTAGTTTCTAGGGTTGTTAGGTTTAGTCTAGTTAGGTTACTTAGTATTTCATAGAGTTATATCTATTGGCGAGGCTTCCCCAGGACTGGCTCTCCTCAAGCCAGGTGTGTTATCCATTGTGGGCGCAATCCTAGTAGTGGCTTGCACTGTTTATTCGGCATTCCCGCTACAGTCCGTCAGCTGAAAAGGTTTGATTTGCGAGTTTATTGGTCTTTGTTGCTGAAAGGGATTTTATTTGTCATTCGGGTATTGGACGGATAAAGATAAAATTAAAATTCTTAAGACGATAAATTGCTTCTATTTGCTGAATTTTGCTTAATTTTGGGTTTTATCGCAGTAGGAAACTAGGCAACTATGTTTATACTTTCAAACTCCTGAACCTTTCTAACTGCACTCAGTCCTCAAGCAAGCTCACACTCATCACGCTGAAGTGACGTTTCTCTTTTCACACAAAAACATCCACGAGACATCAATGACTACAGAAGCTGCAGCAATTCCTTCTTCTCTCACATAGTGCACCTGAGTGTCAGGTTCTCTCAGAAATATAACTACGCCGAAAACTTCATGGTTTGCTGCTCTTAGCGAACGGTCAATTGTGACTTTTGTTTTTCAGAGCAGTTGATACCAGATTGAGAGTAATTGGAGGGATATTAGTTGTGAGGCTGTGACCCGTGCGTGTTGTATTACATATATGTTTAAAACCTCACATACCGGCTTAGCTGTTAACTTAACTGAGCTATTAATAAGAGAAATCGACATCCCAACAGATCTCCTCAACAGATTTTTCTACAATTATAGCAACAGCTTTGTCACTCTAAACTGAGTGTGGTGTATTTGTAACGAGAGGACTTAAATTGTGGCTAAGAATCTTTTAAATCGGCCGAGGTCACTAGTCGTAACTTAAAACAGATTCTTTTTTTAATCAATATACAATAATTTTATTTGTCCCGAATACCATAAAGCGAACTACGGAAAGTTTTGCAAATTTTCTGCAAAATTCAGCAAACATTCTGGTAGATAATATCTGATAATTTTGAATACATGGAGTAAGCGCTGGTAAGGCCGCTCTGTCATATACTCGCTGTAATTTAGAAACTCACTGAAACGATGGTACAATTAGAGTTTAATTATTTCCTGCTATAATTTGTCAAACTCTCTTGAAACAGCTCTCGAAAGTGACAACGCCTTCGACTATTTTCCATTCCAGATCCAGGATTCTGTATATGGACATCTTGTAATATGATTTAATCGAGTCGCCATGGACAAAATTTAGCAGCCCGACACATGTAGACAGCTAAGTACGCTAAATACAATTTCAACGCTTCGCTTTATGATAATTATGAAAACTTTAATATAATAACTGTGGAAAATTTATTGCATATTCGTACAACATTTGGCCGCCAACTAATTTCAAGAGTAAGCTAAACGTTAGGCTTGGAATATGATCTAACAAGGATTGTCAATATGTTTCAATTTTATGGAAATTCAATTGTCTCTGCTGAGATTCAATTATGTTTTCGACCTAGCTCTGGGAAGATTTACTAGTAGAGCGTAATTAGAAACATACCTTTAATACAGAAAAGCCAAGCTATGTTTTCTGAAAGAGTACTTTGATTTGATATAATCTAAACAATGAAAATACCTCTGTTTAGGCTATTTCTGTGCCTATTATATGTTCTACTTTGATAGAGAACTACTTTGCCTTCTCTGCAAATTATTGCGTGACAATTGCAACTGTAATGGAATGACTTAGATCTTGTGCTCAAAAGTGGCTAAAAAGCTAGTTTCTAATTGGTCATCGTTCCAGAAGAAGTTCCTACATAAAACGGAATCTAAAAGATCTTGTCTATGCTAAGCTTTAGTTTTGATATTGTGTGTTTTGTGTTTTGATATTCATTGTATAATTGTTGAAATCAGAGTTGCCAGTCCCAAATAAGCATCTTCCAACTAATACGAGAAGAAAAGCCTAAAGTTACTCCAACATTAACACAAGAGAAGGGCACCTACAAGCTTAGTTAGGATCAATCAGCCCAAATAATGATCTATTATACTTGAAGTGATTATAATCATAATAATAAGGTCAATTCCAAAATTCCCCTTTCTGAAAGGACAGGTGTCCTTTCCCTCAGTGGCCCGGGTGCGGTCACCTTCCCCTTCCATTGCTAGTGGTTAATAAGAACGGAGGTCACACATTTCTTGTTTTAGAAAGTAACCATTTTTTTACCTAAAATCCACTCATTTTTCACATTTTCTAAGGACTAAGCTATACAAAATACACAAAAGGCTTCGTTATACTCAACACAGAGTGGAAACACACCCGCCCACTAAAATATTTATTTACGAGAGTGGCGGAAACAAACCCTCAAAACGATTCAGAAGGGTTAGCGACCGGTGGTGTGGTTTTTCCAAATTTTGGGAAGAATACGTAAAAACAGATCCGTGGAACTGGCGTGGGCGCGGCGAATCAAGGGTAGTCCAGACATTAGCGAGCGTACGTCAAAAATTCTAGCAAATAATAAGGTAAACAATTTGAGCAAATATTTGCGGAACAAAAATACGCATCATACAAAAACAATGTTTTCCAATTTCGCGTTTTTATTGCGGGTGGCGTCTGTCTCCTAAATTACTAGGATGGAGGCGGCACTTAAACAAAAATATCTTACCCTCTCCACAAACTTGATTTTTCTGAACTCCAACTCCACCACGAAAAACACTTGTCCCTACCCAGTCTAGTTTCAGTTACCGCCATCACGAAATCGTGGATCCCCCAGTGAGCGCCATCAATAATTTTTTGAAAAAAACTGAAATTTTACGCCATTTACACGAAAACTTTAGCAAAAAATCAGTTCTAGATGGAAATTTATTGAAATTTTGAAAAAAAACTAATTTTACATGACAGTTTTTAGTTATATACCTCTTGGCCATTTTTTCGTGTCCCATTGTTAGAGTCGGCGACAGAGCTTGTACCTTGACCGGATTGACGGATGGGAAGGTTGAAACCCCCTGCACCCCACCCCGCGTTAACCTATACACTCTTACTTTTATTTTCAACTCCATTTGTCTGTTTAACCCTGCCACGCAAACAAGCCAATAGTTCATCGGCATCTTTCAAACACTGAACTGTAGTCTGATGCTTGGCAGACAATCGTGATATCACTAGAAATTAAAGGCAGTAATACACAAAATGTACACTTTATATATATATATATATATATATATATATATATATATATATATATAAAGGTTAAACCACCACAAACAATTTATAAAAAAAACAATTGAACTACGTATATATATATCGTTTAAATATTTTTTCATCAATCGATAAACACAAACAGCGTATTTATTACAAATGGGCTGGAGCGTCTCCCCGAAATTGATGTCCCTGACCCCCAATGTATTCCTCACCTTAAAATCGTCTCCTTTCGCAATTTTTTCTCCTCCGCAATGTTTTAGAGTCGTAAGTTTCTACATAAAAAATCACGAAAAGTGAAAAATTTTTCTCCCTCACCAGAGATTTCTCTTTTAAAAAATAGCCATTTTTTCATAAAATCCTGTCATTTTTCAGATTTTTTTAGAGTTTGGCCATGCAAAATACAGAAAAAACTTCTTCATACTCAACAGAGACAGGCACAACCCTCGCCCCCAATACACCTTTTTACTAGGCAAGAACACCAGAAAAACAGGGATCACCCCTGCCCCCAATATATATGTACGAAAACAAACCCAACCAAACCAAAACCATAAACGGTACTGATAACAAACAAACAGGTCCTACCGTTGCAACAATCAAACGCCACAGAATCATCTCTTTCATATATCATTGCTACAACAAAACTCCGCAAATATAACCCCATAAAAATAGACAACACTAGACAATATAACCCAGGTTAATTTTTCATTTCTCATTCCGACTTTTTTTACAAATGCCATTCCAAAAAGCTTCACTGTATTTTAAACAAAAATACACCCCACCTATACAATTTCAGTTACCCCCACCAATGGCCGCATCCAACGGGTGAGGCGGGGGCGCCGCCCCCCCCCCCGCATTCGCAATTCGAAGGTAGGACCCACTCTTTTTTCCCTAAAATTGACAAGAATTTTAAAAAAGTTGTTCATTTCTTCTGCATAAAACGAATCAAAGATCAGAATTCAGATTTTATTGCAAAAAAACTTTCAAATTCTGTAGCGCTCCGCCCGCCCCCCCAGACCCCCCGCTCGAACAGATTTACCACCCCCCCACACAAAATCCTGCATCCGCCAATCACCCCCAACAACAATTTTTCTGAATGGATTGGAAAAAAATGCATTTTTTCTTGTTCGCACCCAAGTTTAGCGGGTAGACGGAAGTCTGAGCTCGCCTTCGGGGGGGGGAGGGGGGAAAGGAGGAATGGTCGATGCCGCGTATGGATTTTACGCCAAATTTTTAAAAAAATCAAATTTCACACCGAATCTAGCTGACTTTTTGGGTCCAAAAATTGTAGCCGCGGGGGGGGGAAACCAAAAGTTGGGGGAAGGTTAATCAAAAAAATCTGAGGGACGGGGGTTAAATTTTGGTCCAAAATTTTGGGGGGAAAGAATCCCCCCCAGTCAAAACTACAGTGGATTCCCCCCCCCCAAATAATCCAAAAAATCTGAGGGACGAGAGTAAACTTTCGTAAAAAAAGGTGTCGAGGATAACCCCTCCCGCCCCCTAAGGAAACTAACATGAGGGGGGGGGAACCAATGATTGTAGGCCAAATTTGTACAAAAATTTTTAAAATTTTACACCAAATGTATCTAACTTTATGGGAAGGGAAAATCGTTGGGGAGCCGCGGTGCAGGGAAAGGGGTAGCCAAAATTTCGGAAACGGTTAATCAAAATCTTTGAGGGAGGTAGGTTAAATTTGCTCAAAAATTGCGGTGCGAAAGCAAATACCCCCCCCCCCAAAGCAAACTATGGTGGATCCCCCCAAAACAGTCTAAAGTCTGGGGAAGGGGAGTAATTTTTTGGTCAAACAATGTAGAGAGCATAACCCCCCCCCCCAACTTAGGACACTAACTATGCCGCGGGGGGGGGGGTACCAAAATTAGTCATTTTGGTGGCGGTGGATTCCATGGCTGCAAAAAAATTTTGGGTATGGGGGCGGGTGGTTGATCTTGACGGACCTCCAAAATGTGATGCCGGGCATAGGTGTAATTGATGGGAGGTTTAGGGGGGGTACCCCCTAACCATTTTTAGAAACCACCCCCAAAAATTTTTGGAGGCCCTCGAGCCTCCCCCAACCCAAATCCTCAAATCACCTTTGATAGGGACTACCACTCCTCCAGAAAACGCACCTCAGAAATTTGAAATTTTGGCGAACATCCAGAAAATTTTCTTCAATTTAGTCCTTTTTCAACAAAATAAGAATTGTTGTCAACGTTTTAGCTATTATTTTCCACCATTTTTAAGCGAAAGTTAGGCCAAATTTTTACAAAAAATTTTCAAATTTTAGACCAAATTTAGCTAACTTTTTGGGTCCATAAATTGTTGGGGGGGGGCGCGGCGTGTAGCTAAAAGTTGCAGGAGGGTAAAACAAAAAAATCTGGACGGGGGGAAATTTGGTCAAAAATTTTGAGGGGACAGAAAATTACCCAATAGTTTCCCAAGGGGACGGGTGGTGGGTCCCCCCAAAATTTTCGACCAACTTTACTCCCCCCCCCAGATTTTTCGACTATCCCTCCCCCACTTTTGGTTTCCCCCGCCCCAAACCCCGGTTTAAAACGGTGTAAATACGAATAAAACGATTGAAACTTTTTTCTCAAATTTTGACTTAAAATCGGTTTAAAACGGTGTAAATACGAATAAAACGATAAAAACAAGCCTCGTTTTGACAAAAAACAGCGTTAAAATACAGAAAATTTTGCATTTTTAGCCCATTTTTTGAGTTTTCTGAGGTCCGAATTTTGGGGCGGGGGGATCGGGGGGTACTCCCCATCACATTTCGGGGGTGGACCACCAAATTTTCGAAGTTTGCCACACTCCCCCAACCAGAATTTCAAGGGAGACTATGCCCCCCCAAGGAAACTATGGTGGACCTGGGCTTATTCTAGGGAGTTTTTTCTTGGGGACGCGGGGGCCTCTTTGGGGGGGCCTCGGGGGGCGAGTCATTTGAATTACAAAATCAACCTCGGGGGACGAAACTTTTTCAAAATTTTTCTACAAACACGCTATAAATTGCGCTATTTTTATAGCAATCGCCAAAAATAAGCGGATTTTGTGCTTAAATAGGCAAAAATCTACTAAAAACCTCCGTCGATGCCCGAAAATTTATGAAAATTTGGCCTTCTGAGCGATTTTTTCAGGGCAAAAGTTGGTAACACAAAAGGGCACCCACTTTTTATGGGGCGGGGGCCATTTTTGGGGGGAAACGATTTTGGGGAGGGGGGGAAGGGTGTTTATGGCCCCCCCCAGTAGAATAAGCCCTGAGTGGACCCATAGGTGTGGCTGGGCAAAAAATCTGGGGGGGGGGGGTTCCGACGGAAGGTGGGGGGTTCCCCCCGAAAATTTGGATTTTTTGGCATTTTTGGGCACATTTTGGCCACAAATCGGGGGGGGGGAAGGAATCCCCCCCTAACACACCTATGAGTGGACCCCCCCACCAAAATACCTACGGCGCACCCCCCCCCCCCAAAGAGTTTTCAAATTTTAAACCAAATTTAGCTAACTTCTTCGGACAAAAAATCGTTCAGCGGGCCGGGCCTTGTAGCCAAAAGTTGCGGGAGAGAAAATCAAAACTACCGGGGGGGGGGGGAATAAATTTGCTCAAAAATTTTGGCTGAACGGGAAACTCTCCCCCCCCCCCAAGTTTCCCTATGCGCCGGGGGGGGGAGGTGATCCCCCCAAAACTTTTGACCAACTTTCCCCTCCCCCAGATTTTTGAACTATCCCTCCCCTCACTTTTTATTACCCCCCCCCCCCCCGAACCCCCCCCCAGCACTTTTTGCGGCCAAAAAGTTAGAAATTTGGTCAAATATTTAGAGGGGACGGGACATTTCCCCCGCCCAATAGTTTCCCTTAGGGGGGGTATCCCCAAAAAATTTTCGACCAACTTTACTCCCCCCCCGATTTTTCGACTATCCCTCCCCACTTTTGGTTTCCCCCACCCCAACCCCCCCCAGCACTTTTTGGGGCCAAAAAGTTAGCTAATTTGCTAAAAATGGTTATTTTTGAAATTTTTTCTCAAATTTTGGCTTAAAATCGGTTTAAAACCGCATAAAAAACGCATAAAACGATAAAAACAAGCCTTGTTTTGACAAAAAAACGTTAAAATACAGAAAATTTTGCATTTTTAGGCCATTTTTTGAATTTTCTGAGGTACCAATTTGGGGCGGGGGTCCGGGGGTACTTCCCAACACATTTCGGGGGATGACTACCAACGTTCCGAAACTTGCCCCAACCCAACCACAATTTCCATGGAAACTATGCCCCCCCCCAAGGAAACCATGGTGGATTTCCCGCCCCCCCAAATATAAACTGCAATTCAGCCCTTTTTCATCAAAATAAATCTTGTTCTCAACCTTTTAGTTATTTTTGCACCGTTTTAAAGCAATTTTAGGCCAAATTTTTAGAAAACTTTTTCAAGAAATTTTCAAATTTTAGACCAAATTTAGCTAACTTTTTTGGAACAAAAATCGTTAGGGGGGGACGGGAGGTTGTAGCCAAAACTTGCGGCAGCCTAAATAAAAAATCTACGGAGGGGAGGCTTAAATTTGGTAACAAAATTTAAGGAACACAGAAATTCCCTCCCCCCCCCCACCAAAGAAAAGTAAAGTGAAATCCCCCCTTCCCAAATAACAACTATCACCTCCACCCAAAATCTTTTTTCATTACCACACCGCCTCCCTTTCCTCACATTCTTACACAAACAGCAGCCCCCCCCACAACACAGCAACTAGTAGCACGCCATGCCACCCTTGAGAAATGACAGCATCAGCATTTTCTTCTGCTACGCTAATCTTTCTCTTTCCATTTAAGTCTTACATTATGTTCCTGTGCACTATCCTTCAATATTTCGGTGTTTTCTCTTCTCTGCAATTTATGTTTTTTTAGCTTTTTTTATGGGCGAATGAATAGTTAACACTGTGCTTTCCAGGGCAAGTGACAGACTGCTATGTTAACTCATCTGGGCGAATGAAATTGTGCTCTGTTGGAGTTGTGGGGCGAATGAATACCTTGCCCACTGTGAAGTAAAGTAAAGTAAAGTAAAGTATGTACTAATTGCTGTTAAATAATTTGAAACAAATGGTCAATTCACTGCCGCCTTTGAACAGAAATTACTGAAATCTGTGACCCCGACAACAGCAAATCTAAAACTAAACAGTAATTCAGGTAATCCAGAACCCCATATTTCAGACGTTGCTTGTCAGTGGGCCAGAAGTGCATAATGATTTCTGAAGGTTGGAAGAAGACTTCACTCAAGCAACATCTTCCATCCAGGTCGATGTATGTCAGAGAGCCATCAATAATTTACTAGAAGCCGGGGCAAATGATTGACCCTGGAAGAAAGTCAGACATTACTGGGTCAGAAATCAAAGTCGGGCATAACTTCAGCTACTCTATGCTCCTGAAAAATTATGGAAAGGCAGGTAAAATTCCAGTGACTCGATCGGTATCACAGGGAAAATTTTGATTTGTGAAAAAGCTTAAAGTTTCACTAGGATTTTCCTCACCTGGAATACTTTTCCTGATATAGTATTGGCCCCATGACGCAGCCAGTTTGCCAGTTTATTGTCTTATTCGTTGCCCATATATTCTGCGTGCATTATGTGTTGCAGCAAGGCGGTAGTAGTTTGCAGTTTTGGTTCTTTGTACTCAAGACCAGGGGCCGGTCCTAAGTCTCATCCAAAGTAATTCTTTAAAAATGATAGAACTGTTCTTAAAACAAAAATTCTCGAGTCAAAAATCAAACAGCTCGAGCACTGTTGCCATTGTACGGACGTAACTTCCAAATATTTCTGCATTACGACCATTGCTCAAGTCTCAATGTTTATTCTGCTGTTAACAACCAGGGGCCAGTTTCATAAAAGTTGTAGAGTCCGCGAGTTGTCGAGTAGTGAATTACTCGCAATACATTATTTCTTTCACATTAAAATTTTGTAGTCTATGTGATCGGTATGTAAGTATAAAATGATTGCACGGTCAGACTTATTACTGTTTTAAAGTTTTTCAATAATTTGTCAAGTACCATTTTCGCTATAAACAGTTCTCGAGTAAACTTTCACTAAAGAACTCGACTCGACAACTAGCAGGTGTTATCGTTTTCAAATTAACTTGCGTTTCTTGATCACAGACCTTGCAGCGTAGTTTAGCTACTCAACTCGACGATTCGACCAAGTTGCATGAAACTGGCCGCAGGATGCCGGATATGGACGGGCTCAGTATAATTTCATCCATGTCCGGACAGGTTCTCAAAATTTCGATCCGGACCCAACTCTGAGGCCAGCGCAAAGGGATACCATCATTGAGTAAATGGATCGGTCAGTCTTCTCGAATTATCTCGAATTTCGAATTTGTTTCGAATATTTCCATAGTAAAGGTTTTAACATCGGCTTCTTTCTCACACTCTTAGTACAACTGTTGGCCGCCTGGGTGGCAAATGATGGCTAACGTCGACGTGGCTTTCCTAATTCAGAAAGCCTACCCATCAACAACACTTTTGCTCAGTGTCAATCATTTTAAGACGGCAAGAAAGTAGGAATCCCTATTATCTTCCAAGCAAATTGGCGCATTTTGTGGGTTTTTCTCTGCTCCACTTTCAAAACCTGAAATCAGACATCGTGCAAATTGAATTTCCATCGCTGTTCAAAACCAGTAACGTATGGACACAGTTTTCAGTCGAAGTGGAAAATTGATAACTCAGCCCATTCCGTGCTTGGCAGCAGATACTAAATTTCTTTGGCTAGTTTTTCTTGCGCTGAAATTTGTTCTTTTGCGAGGATTTGAAATTGCTGTTGCTTTAGGAGGATCGTGGATATTATGTCTATTGATTACAACACCATTTGACTCTGATTGTCAGAAAAATCTATAATATGCGAATGCGAATTTGCCAAATGAGAATTGTCAGAGCGCAACTCAGGGCAAACTTGGGGTCCTCAGTTCTAATACCTTTGCAGGTCCAAGTTTAGTTAGACTTAACTTTCTTTAGTCTCGATATATTCATAACTTTTTATTCTTTCCAAGTATAAACTGGTAAAACTAAATTATACATTTTTAAGGTTTTTTCAGTGTCTTTCACTATGGGCCTTTTCAAGAAAGTGTAGAGTAGAGTAGAGTAGAGTTAAGATTGCCCATTTTAACTCGGTTTAACTCTACTCAACCTTGAGTTTTCCTCTTTTAACTCTTTCATGAAAAGGATCCAGTTAATTTTATTTCTACTCTACTCCTTCTTGAAAAGGCCCTATGATTCAGTTTTCAATCCCAGGAAATTACGTCATTTGCAAGTGAGCTATCATAGAACACCACCAACTGACTAAAACAGTTTTATGGCAGACTACTTGCTCTGAAAGTTCTAGACTGCAAAATAGTGGTTATTATCAGCTTTGTGTTCTTTGAGACCTTTTTGCGCCCTTGCAAAATTTTACTGTGAAGGTCAGGCTTTTTATCAGAAGTTCCACTTGCCAATGTTTGCTAATTATGCCTAATGCTTGCTTCTGACAGAAATGACACCACAGTCTGTTCGTATTCGAAGTGGGGCTGCAAATATTGACAATCGTATTTATGCTGGACCGGAAATTGCTAGCATATGCAAATTAGCTATGCAAATTATCTCGTAATCCTTTTCTCATGCTCAGCATGTTCTTCACTTAGGCTTTTTCTTTCCTACTGACAAGTTGTCTTTTGCTGCCTGGTAACGCGGGGGCCGCGTTTTTCCTTCACCAATTTTCTTTGCCGTCATTCATTTGTTTTTTTTGGGATGCCTGGCTCCCACCATTCGGGGCGGGCTGCTTCCCCTGGTTCTGGCTCGGGGCGAGTCTCTTCGTCATCAGTGTCCTCTGGTTCCAAACCGTCCGGGAGTTTCCGGAAGTCAGCTCTTCGCTTCAAGTCCAACAAGGATCATATTGATTTCCTTGTCAAACTGGAATCTAAGACGAAGAAAGCGAAGAAGCTCGCTCATCGTTATCGTCACCGCGGCTCCGATATGCCTAAGCTTCTCAAGCTTATGAGGTCTATCAGGAAGTCTATTAAGAAGCGTAAGAAGGAAGTGGTCCTTAACGATACTCTTGGTTATCAAACAGCATCTGTGCTTTCTAAGTCCAAGGATCTCGGCCTTACTCCGGCCGAGAGCATGATCGGTGGCGTTCAATGCCTTACTTTGTGGACAAGAGTTCCATATTGGTACAATGCTTGAACCAAAGAAATGTTTACTTAAACGAGACCTTATGTGCATAAATTAAATTGTTCAGATGAAGCTCGATACGATATCAGTATAAACCAGTACTGCCGAAACACATTACAAAAAATTAAATACGAGCTAAACCAGATATGGTACTGTTTGAATTTTGATTCAGGCTTTCAAATTTTCCAAAACTTTGATTTTGGAAAATCCCTAAATATCCTCTACTCAATAGAATTGAAGGTATTTTGGACTCTATAGCATTTGCACCCTGAACATTGTGCAAAGTTGTATCGCTGTATCTTTTATACAGTAAATTGCTTGCCACAAATTTTTGAACTTAACTTTTCCCTGTGTTTAACACATGTCCAGATCACATCTAAAGGGCTGTACAGAACAATTCAAGCAATATTATGAAACTGCCTGTCTTGTTTTGAGGACGCATGGGGTCTACAAAATATGTGAAAATGAGCAAGATCGGAGATGGTCAAAAAGTCGGCCAAAAAGCGATCCGTCCTCTTTAAGTAAGATGACCTTGCTTTGTTTCGGTTTCCTGTAAAGATCCTGCCTTTAGGGCAGGTTGGAATTGACTTGCCTCGCTCCAGTATTGGGTGTTTCTACTATTTTACTCTAAAATTCAAAAACCCATCAAAACAAATTATTTGTGAATCATTAAAATGCAGTAGTAGCTTATTGTATTACATACATTTTAAATTGCATGTTAGACAGGAGGAGAAAACGCTGTCTCTTGTTTTTGAAGATTCCAATCAATTTATTAAACTTTTAAACAATTGCACAAATGCTGTCTGCTCACAGGTTTATGTTTTGAACATATGCTTATCCCTGCAACAATTTTTGTTACTGTTTCGAGGGTATGAACAAGAAGTTTGTACAGTGCGTACCTGATTGTAATTTGATCCACAAATAAGCAAGGAACTGTGTAATGAAATTACAGTGCGAGGAACGCACTGGGAAATATGTAGTGGGTGGTAAAATGTTGAAATCCAATTAATGTGTAATGAAAATGGTAGTGCAAGGAAGGCACTGAATGGAAATGACGGACCAACCAGTACAGGTTAAATCAAAAACATGTTATCCGTAGGGCCTCTCCTCCACGATCACCCGCATCCCTTTAACTTGTCTTGTGGTATTTCCCAATATCCCAACAGTATCTCCGCTGACCCATTTAACCCGCCATCGACCCGCCCCTTCAACAGTCCACTCACTCCTGCGGACATTTGCTAAAGCTTTAGCAATTATTGGAATAACTTTGGGAAGGGGCTCAATAAACGAACTTTTAGTTGGTGGGGCTAAGGGAGGACAATGTCTATTAATATGTTGAGTACTAAACGTTAAACAACATAAAGTCTGACACAAAAATGTGTGTACAAAATCTGTAAGGCCTCCAGTGAATTCAATATATGTCGTAACCCCATAAAACAATATATTTTCGGAATCCTTGCAGCGAGACGAACATTTTATAAATTTAAAATTTTTTAAAATTTCAAATATTTTAAAATATCGGTTTATCGGGGAATTTATCCTGGCCATTCAAGCAATTCAGCTCATTCGTTCAGCAAAATTTTCCCGTCCGAGGACGCATCGATTGAAACAAGAACAAAAAATCAGTTGAGACATATGCATGTTATTCCAAAATTTCGTTTCCATTGATGTGTGCCGCTTTTTGCAACTTTGACTACTTATTACTCGCGCCTCGCTCAACGGAAAATTTTTTCGATTAGATTTTCAGGACCGCCTAGGCGCCCGCTTTCACCTGATATATGTGGTATTTCAAATTTTGAAAGTAGATTTTTTTGAAAAATACCACTTTTCGAACAAACATTTCGGCAAAACAGATTTAGCAAAAATGAGTAAAAATAACATAATCATAAAATTCAAGCTGAGCTGAATATAACGATATAAAGTTTTTGTTGCTACGACTTATATTGCGCCAGCAATAAATTTTTAAACATTATCCCTTTTTCCGCTGGTTTTCGGCTCTCTTTGATGTTGCCGCCATGATTTGACTGAAGCAGTGTAAACTAACAAAACCAGCTGAAATAAGGGATATTGTTTAGAAATTCATTGCTGGCGCAATGTAAGTCGTAGCAACAAAAGCTTTATATCGTAGGTTTCAGCTCAGCTTGAATTTTATGATTATTTATTTATGATTATTATTATTATTATTTTTACTCACTTTGGCTGAATCTGCTTTGCCGAAATTTTTGTTCAAAAAGTGGTATTTTATATGGTTTTGGTTTTATGGGGTTACGACGTATATTGAGTTCACTGGAGGCCTTACAGATTTTGTACACACATTTTTGTGTCAGACTTTAGAGCTCCAACCGAAAGCATTTTCACAACTGAACTTCTCCATAAAAACATGTGCTATTTAAACTGAAATTTTAAAAATTGAAAACATTTTAATTACGGATCATTAGCTAACATCATTTATGATTTTACCACCTAACAGAAATCTGATTTATCTTATTATATGATAACCTATTGAACAAAACTCAGTTTTATTTGTACAAACAACAGCACATGTTCACAAACAAGGACAATTACAAATGCAAATATGAACTATTACAAGCAATAGCAGTTAAATAGCAATTACCTACAATCAAGGTAAAGTCTACTAGTATCATTAACTAATTAATTAGTAATTTTAAATTAATTAAACTAACTAGGAATAACTTTTTGGTATCGAAGTTCTATTTTTCAAAAAAATAAGCTGATTGTTTTTACAAATATTGTTTTTTGTAATTGTTTATAACTTTTTTTATGATTTTTTACATTTAGTAATTTTGTTGTCTAATTAAAAAATGCACTTTGTCCATTATAAAAAAATTTATGCACAGGTATAAAAAATTCATGCACAGGTATATAAAATTATATTTAGTTCGCAACATATTCAGCAGCTGTACAGGTATCCATCGACCATCGGTTCATCCTCGACTTCTGTGCAAGCTTCGAATTCATTGAGGAATTCATTGTAGAAAGTGTCTAGTTTATGTTTCAATCGTAGCCATTCTTCGTGTGAATACTCAACTGGCACAATAGCGACGTCTCCGACTCTGGGCGCGTACATCACAAGATGCGCATGCTGAAGCCCAGTGATAGCCAATTCGCCCAGGATCTGATGGTAGTAACGATGAGATTTCTTCAAATTCAGCTGTCCGTTTTCGATTTTGCAATAGAATCTGCTTCCCCTTTCGGCAATTATCTACTGGAGACGCCTGGGTTGTCATAGATACACTTCACTTCCAGAATCCAGGCATCTCCACCGTTATTGTCCGTCACAATTCCATCAGGAGATGTTCCAAGATGTTTTGCCCTAGGTATACAGAGTCCAACTGGGTGAATTGCAGCGTTGATTCCATGATCCGAACGTAATGTTTCTATGTATGCCTGTATATTGTCCGCCAATCGTTTGCATACATCCGTTGATCGGGCACTCGCGATTCTTCCGAAGAAAGATGATATCACTCGTCCTTTTCTGAGAGACCACCAGCTGGGGCAGTCACGCTGATTTACTGTTGATGCCGCAATGATTCTATTCATGCCGCCGCAACTGTAGGATGCAAAATGTTCCAACTGACTGGTACGTAGCTTCTCTCCGTATATAGTGTTATCCAATAATGTCGTCTACTTCTTGGGCATACTTGGACATTTGCGGTGACGGTCGCTTATACTCTATACCATTTTTTCGTATAGCAAAGTAAACTATCTGATATCTAAGATCTCCTATTTCTTCTAATAGTAATCGACCATGGCGTTCTGAGTCATTGGCACTGGTAAAGTGTGAGGTGGTTTGCAATGGAATATATGATAATCTGGACATTGGTCAGCTTTTCCACATTAAATTTTGTGGTTTGTCTTTGCTGACAGGCCCATTCCAATACGTCCTGACTTTCAATATTGTCCACAAATATATTAAGATCCCGTCGATTTCCAATTAATTTCGGGGATGGGAATAAGCTAGTATTATTCATAATAATGAATGAGTTCATCGGTAATTATGTCTCTTAGGATAAAACCAAATGTCAGATTCCATTTGGCCTTGTAGCGTTGCAGGGGGAAAACTGATTTTACACAGCTTATGATTTCGTCCATGTTCTGTTCGTCAAGGCGGAAATTATAACGGTTCAAGGATTTCTTGGAAATATGGTGGTGGGTGCGAATTGTGGCCCAATGTGCCCGATCAATGTCATTAAGGTAATCATCGCTTTGGTCAGGGGGTTCAATGGGGTCCTCGTCCGTAATGTTTCGCTTAGGGGTAGGTTCTGGGGTGTCAGCGTTAGACGTAGGAACATTATTAGCATTCGATGTATTGGATGGTTTATTCTGGGAATGGGAACGGTGGACATGGGCTTTAAGGTAGGATTTGCGAAGACTTTCTTCTGGCAGTGATCGCACTGGTACGTTGGGGTCTCGGTATGCTGTTCCCTCACATGCCGATTGAAGGAATAATAATCCCGGAACTGTTCGTGGCAAATGTGGCAGGTGGTATGAGCTTTTTTCTGTGTTTCAAGAGCTCTTTCTTTGCAGAAAAGGACTTTCCACAGGCTTTACAGGTCTTAGCCTTGTGGGGTCTTCGAATATGGGCTAGGAAGGATTTCTTCCATGTGAACTGTTTATCGCAAATGCCACACTTGTACGTCTTACTGCGGGCGTCAGGGATTTCGGTGTTGTTGATTCTCACATCTATAAAGAAAAGTAAACATTAGTATTACGTATTTGGATTGTGCGAAGGGTACATAACATAGTTATACTAACTAAGGCACACAGTTGTAACATGAACCGATAACTCAATAAGAATCGCTCCTAACAGATAAACTTCTACAATTCCTTTAACCGTTTGTTAGTAAAATTAAATTACGTTGAAAAGATAAAACTGTTGTGAGAAAACATCTTCAATCAGTTGAGGAAAACTGAAATATGCATATTTGATCAAGAGAAAATAAGATTAAATTAGCAATTAATATTTAAATTCATCAAGTTAAAATCAAATACATAAGACTTAGTAGAACTGAAGAAAATTCGATGACTTACGTCTATCACTATGTTCAAATTCCATATCCCGTCGACTACTGAAACGTCAGATTTGCGTTCTAGAACAATCAAAAACTAATGTATGGCATGACATGACAATAAAACAGGCACGTACATTATGTGTTAAATCGTTTCACTTTAAATCTATTCAATGGTTTTAAATGAATCTGCTTATCCATCACAAACAATCAGAATTGAGAAAATCATCTGCAAAACCAGTGTACTACATTTCATTTGAAGCACAACATGATGTTTACATACAGATGATATAAAAGCTGGTAAACTATTAATTCAATTACAAAAAAACCAGCTGATAAACTGAATTATTTCAGGACGAACAGACATTTTGAAAATCAGCAAACATTTTCTAAGTAGCCGACATTAATCTTAGTACTACAACATTTCAGCAAGTTCTAAATATTGAAACGTCCAATAAGTGCATGAAAATAATGATATGATTATTAATAACATTTTAAACCAACAAATACTGCTACTCACCTTACCAAGCTTTTGTCCGTCAACTAACGGACACGTTATTCAGCACTACCAGAACAACATATTGCTCTAAAACAAGGATTATAATATTAGGTTGCAGCATCATTGAATCAGGTTTCATAAAATTTCTTATCGCCAGTGCACAATTCAGTTTTGATCACTGTGGGGTCCACTAGTAATTAAAAGTCTACAAGAAAACTTATACCAGAAATTAGTAACTACCGTAACAGTAAATACCAATAATAAAGTTATTATCATGTGTATTATAATACCGGTCATTGTAACTTCGATTAATACTTTTAGCTCCAAAATACGCAGCTGATACCCCAAAAGTTAGTTACCTGAAATTTCTTTTGTTTTACCTGTGAATTTTCCCCGTGCATTAATCAATTACAAGATCTATTATTTTAATTTTCCAAACAAATTAAATAAGTATGGACCTTGAATATCTTTTCCAAAACATTAGGTATTACAACTTATACCTCTAAAAAGTAATAAAAGTTTTTTTTGAAAACTTGAACAAATTCCTAACGATTTACTGTTTAGAAAGAACTTGTTTACAAACAATATGTACTTACCTTTAAAGAATTTAATAATCAGAAGGATAAATTAGACATATACGTTTTAACAGAGTAAAAAACTAAAACTGTTTAAACTGTCCAACTAGTGGCATACGGGCAAGCGGGCTATTATGAAAAACTGAACAGACAATATGGTAATTACAGACAAACAGATGATATATGCTAGTGACAAATTCTTAAACGTCAGTAAGCCCCATCTTTGATTAGTTAAGAAAAGGGTCTAAAGAACAAATTATTTAAGAAACGCAGATGGGGCGAAATTAGTAACAGATAGAATAAAATTAAGATGTAATCTTAAAGTACACATGTTCAAAAAGCAAACATGTCCCAACTGTTACTTAACACAAATGCTTCCGTTATTAATTGTTTCTTATTCCACAGAATCCAAGGGCATTATTTTCAATTTAATTTCAACAAATACCAAGCTACAACATCTGTCATTTGCAAACCAACATAATTAAATTCAATAGCAAATGTTTGGAACTTCAAATAAGATGAATAAAATTGACCCAATGTTCGGAGCATCATAAAAAGATGAAGGAAATAGATATAATTATAATTGAATCAACGAATGAATTATCACATGAAAAACATAAAGCATACAGTAAAAGACAATACAGCGAAAGTAGTAAACTAGTACTGTGATACTAATAAATTCATAAATACAAAAAATTCAAACTTATGCAGAATAAACAGCCTAGCATAGACACTACTAAAATCAAGATAACTAGAAAACTAGACGCAAACTTTAGCTTTAATAGTAGAATTGATAGCTTTTACTAGAATGAGTTAATTACCTTATCTGTTTCAGGATGCCTGTTTATCAAATAACCAAAGTTGAAATGGCCAGCGCTGAGTTGGTTGATGGACAACTGATTAAATTTGTTGCTCAGCAGCCAACTGAAGCGGGACCCGTTGTAATTACGGTGACATTCGGTGACACCATGAGCCCTGGCAAACACCTCGAACCCTACATTAATTTATCGGGGGAGAGAGTTGATCGCCATACGACATGGGATTCACCGTTCCCTGTGCAAATGATGGCTGGTGCCAAACGCACTCGTCAAAGTGTCATCATCAGCCCACGTGAAGGAGTTAAAAGCGTGAAGGTAAGACAATTGAGATGCCACACCTGATATAAATTCTAAACATCTAAAACCTCTTAAAGTATAAAAATTACAGATTCACGACACCATAAGACTCATTATGTATCTGTAGGTTTGGTGTAACTTTCAATTTAGTTGGTAATTTTCTAGTATGAAGTCTTCAACCAACGTTTTTATATATATCGAGAGGCAGACGTGGCATGCAGTAGGTGAAGTGCTGCTAAAGTCGGTTAGCGTTCACCGTAAGCCCAAAGACAATGCCTGCAATTTAGTGAAGACTAGTCCTCATGGTATATTCCTAATTAAAAGCTCATTTTACTAACTAGGTTCATTCAAATACCTTCTAAATTTATTTAAACTGTTGAATCTAAACTTCATGAATCGTTTAACCATAGTTGTCCATGCAGTGTTCTACTCTAATCCAAAGACAGAAGACAATAAGCGTTAAGGTTGCAGATGAGGTTCTCGTTTTAGGTTGGTTACTTCACTGACCTCAATGGATCACTAGGTTGCATCGCACCTAGACTCTCAACCAGGATCCCTTCGAAGTGCGGGAACATCCTGACGTACTATCCCGTAATCCAGGGAAATGTCAGATGCTGTATTACGGAGGGCACAACTCCGGTTTTCCACCGCACTATGAGGATGATGGCTTAGCCAGTATTAACTACTGCTGGGGAACTGCCGATGGAGGTTTGTACTTCAGTATGTTTCACCTTCTACTTCTCACACTTTAATTTTCCTGTCTTTGCTGGTATTTTCAAACTTTCGTTAACATCACTTTTCTTCGCAGTTTCTCAATTCGCCTATCCTTTCTTGCACCTTTACCTAATCCTATTCTTAGTTTCTTCTCATTATTTCAGGACCTGGCAAGATGTGGAACTTTATTCCATCTATGGAGGACCACATCAAACTTAGGGACTTCGCAGTCCAGAACTGACAATGTCGGCATACATTTTGGCAGCACCGGTTTACTACCCCCTCGGAAGAACTATTAGACCGGTCGAACACTACCCGGTACCAGGTTCACCAAGCTCCCGGCGACCTGGTTATAACCCTCCCCTTTGGTATGCACTTTGGCACTAACACTCAGCCAAATTTGCATGAAGCCATTAACCTGCTGTCGAAAGAGAACTTTGCTCTCACCTATGCAATGCACCGCTTCTTTAAGCGTGACCCCCACTGTTGGTCGTGCAAAAAACGGCCCCATCTCAACTTCTCTTCCACCGCTTTGATAGGCCATCGCAACGAGCACCAAGGACAATCAGATGTGCTACTCGAGGAATTTCGCCAGGCGTATGGCAATTGATTGCTCCTACGATCACTAACCGTAATTCATTATTTTTACCAACTCTTTTTACCTACCTAGGTTTCTTGCATGCCTTCTATTTCACTTAGTTGAGTACATCTCGAGTATGTTCAGATTTCCATTGTTGTCACGTACATGGACTTTCTGCCAAATCACTCACTGTTTTTTCATGAATACTCCACTTTCCTTTCTACTCGAATAATATAAAATTCAGCGCACTTCCACAATTTTTAACGTTTGCAACGTAATTTGTCATCAAAAACGTTTTTTACTTAACTTAATTATTGTTTGTTTTGTTTAGGTTAACTCAACTTGTTCTCAAAAGCCCTTTTACTGGCGACCACTCTCTCTTTCATGGAATGTTTTTTAATTGAACATTAAACGTCGACGAGAGAGACACATGGTCTCCAAGTTATATATTTACAACTGATACAATGTTTACCATTGTTATTATTCCAATTAATTTACCACCTTAAGGCGAACTGTCTGACTATTATGCCACATGTTATTACTTTATTACTTGTAATTATTGCTACAGTCAATATTTAACCCTATGCTCGACGGTTCGATACTTCGAAACCTGGGTAAGTGCAATAATATCGAAGATTCTGATAACATAGCTTTAATTTCATTAATATTATAATAATACAATAAAATACTGACGATAAACATTGATATCCGTTCATACAAATAATTGTTCAGTATTCTTTGCAGTCCTGATGATTCCCTGACGAGTTGAACCATTCCGGTACCTTCCACGTTTTCTTTAAATGATTGCCCATCCATTCAGTAAATACCACCGACCGATTATCACATCCCATCGGTCACTGCTGCATCTAACCGTGCAGCCTGAACTGTAAGGAATGTCTTCTGCCCCTGCAGAATCAGGTATTGGCAGTTGGAATAAATCTTCCATGTAACTGCCTTCACTAATGAATGATTGTCCAGAAATTTCACCAAATCATATTGCCCGGACTCTATCAGAGCTTCCCGGAATAAGTCACCTGAATCTTCTAACTTCTTCAGCCGTAGAATTAAGTCAAAAGCACCATCGTATCTGGTTCCTGATTTTATGGAATCTCTGAAATGTTTAGAGATTTTCTGATGTTCCACCATATAATCCGCCACAGGATAAGGATCCATCTCATCGCAAAAGATAACCAAATTATCAATAACTCTCCATTTCAACTATTTATGCTAAACCATTACTCCTTATTAAGTTAATCTTGCAGCATTAATGAATCAGGTTTCATTGATGTATAAGCAACTAGCTAAAAACAATCAGCGTTTGTATTGGACGTTTTATACAATTTCTCCTCCCGTACCCAAACACAAACAAGTTTCCCCTTTGACATTAAAGCATTTTTTGCCCCCGTACTAGTTGCCACCTTAATTTTGACTACTTTCACTATCCTACACTTAGTTTAATTAATTATAGCTAACTAATTAGATGTTGTGTGAGGATGAAAGTGTCGTGCAGTGTTGTTGGAAGCGTTCTGGATAGGCGTGTAAGAAACTTTCTGCATTAACTTTAAGTTTATTATGTTAAATTCCACTGGGAAAATTATTGTCACCTTAATTTTGGCAACTTTCCTTACTTTGTTCAAACATTAATTAATTATAGCTAACTAATTAGCTGATCTATGACCTTGAAAGTGTCGTGCAGTGTTGTGGAGAGTGTGCGTGATAGGTGTGTAACAAAATTATAATAGCACCTTTAAGTTTATTTTGTTAAATTCCACTGGGAAAATTATTGGCACCTTAATTTTGGTAATTTTCGTTATCCTACACCAACATTAATTAACTATAGCTGACTAATTAGTTATTGTATGAGGTTGAAAGTGTCGTGCAGTGTTGTTGGAAGTGTGCTCTACAAGTACATAACAAACTTTCTGCAATAACCTTATAGTGCTTATGTTAAATTCCGGTGGGAAAATAATTGTCACCTTAATTTTGGCAATTTTCACAACCCTACACTAACTTTAATTAAGTCTTGCTAACTAATTAGCTGGTCTATGAGGTTGAAAGTGTTGTGCAGTGTGGTTGGGACTTTACAACTTAACTAACATAACTTTAAGTTTATTATGCTAAATTCCGCTGGGAAAATAATTGCCACCTTAATTTTGACAACTTTCGTTACTTTGTTCAAACATTAATTAATTATGGCTAACTAATTAACTGATCTATGACCTTGAAAGTGTCGTGCAGTGTGTTGCAGAGAGTGTGCGTGATAGGTGTGTAACAGAATTATAAAAGCAACTTTAAGTTTATTTTGTTAAATTCCACTGGGAAAATTATTGGCACCTTAATTTTGGCAATTTTCCTTACTTTGTTCAAACATTAATTAATTATAACTAACTAATTAGGTATTTTATGAGGTTGAAGGTGTCGTGCAGTGTTGTTGGAAGTGTGCTCTACAAGTACATAACAAACTTTCTGCAATAACCTTATAGTGCTTATGTTTAATTCCGGTGGGAAAATAACTGTCACCTTAATTTTGGCAATTTTCACAACCCTACACCAAGAGTACATAATACATAAGAGTATGACAGCTGACACACTCTATGTATTATGAGCTCGCTACATCCGATGCGCGCTATCGGCTAACCCCCCCCTATAAATAAGACCCCCCTCACCCCGCCCCTGTACATGTACGGGGTCCAAACGGGGGATCGGGCTCGTGCTTGTATATTTTGTACACTAATGTGTAAATCATACAAGCTTAAACACCATACACAAATTGGGGCCCCGTCAAGTTTAGCATGTAAGCATACTAACATTGACCCCGACCCTCCGTTTGGACCCCGTACATGTATAGGGGCGGGGTCAAGGGGGGGTCTGATTTATGGGGGGGGGGTCAGCCGATAGCGTGCAGAGGATGTAGCGAGCTCATAATACATAGCGTATAACGCTTGTCATACTCTTATGTATTATGTACTCTTGCCTACACTAACTTTAATTAAGTCTTGCTAACTAATTAGCTGGTCTATGAGGTTGAAAGTGTTGTGCAGTGTGGTTGGGACTTTACAACTTAACTAACATAACTTTAAGTTTATTATGCTAAATTCCGCTGGGAAAATAATTGCCACCTTAATTTTGACAACTTTCGTTACTTTGTTCAAACATTAATTAATTATGGCTAACTAATTAACTGATCTATGACCTTGAAAGTGTCGTGCAGTGTGTTGTAGAGAGTGTGCGTGATAGGTGTGTAACAGAATTATAAAAGCAACTTTAAGTTTATTTTGTTAAATTCGACTGGGAAAATTATTGGCACCTTAATTTTGGCAATTTTCCTTACTTTGTTCAAACATTAATTAATTATAACTAACTAATTAGGTATTTTATGAGGTTGAAGGTGTCGTGCAGTGTTGTTGGAAGTGTGCTCTACAAGTACATAACAAACTTTCTGCAATAACCTTATAGTGCTTATGTTAAATTCCGGTGGGAAAATAACTGTCACCTTAATTTTGGCAATTTTCACAACCCTACACTAACTTTAATTAAGTCTTGCTAACTAATTAGCTGGTCCATGAGGTTGAAAGTGTTGTTTAGTGTGGTTGGGACTTTACAACTTAACTAACATAACTTTAAGTTTATTATGCTAAATTCCGCTGGGAAAATAATTGCCACCTTAATTTTGACAACTTTCGTTACTTTGTTCAAACATTAATTAATTATGGCTAACTAATTAACTGATCTATGACCTTGAAAGTGTCGTGCAGTGTGTTGTAGAGAGTGTGCGTGATAGGTGTGTAACAGAATTATAAAAGCAACTTTAAGTTTATTTTGTTAAATTCCACTGGGAAAATTATTGGCACCTTAATTTTGGCAATTTTTCTTACTTTGTTCAAACATTAATTAATTATAACTAACTAATTAGGTATTTTATGAGGTTGAAGGTGTCGTGCAGTGTTGTTGGAAGTGTGCTCTACAAGTACATAACAAACTTTCTGCAATAACCTTATAGTGCTTATGTTAAATTCCGGTGGGAAAATAACTGTCACCTTAATTTTGGCAATTTTCACAACCCTACACTAACTTTAATTAAGTCTTGCTAACTAATTAGCTGGTCTATGAGGTTGAAAGTGTTGTGCAGTGTGGTTGGGACTTTACAACTTAACTAACATAACTTTAAGTTTATTATGCTAAATTCCGCTGGGAAAATAATTGTCACCTTAATTTTGACAACTTTCGTTACTTTGTTCAAACATTAATTAATTATAGCTAACTAATTAGCCGATCTATGACCTTGAAAGTGTCGTGCAGTGTGTTGTAGAGAGTGTGTGTGATAGGTGTGTAACAGAATTATAAAAGCAACTTTAAGTTTATTTTGTTAAATTCCACTGGGAAAATTATTGGCACCTTAATTTTGGCAATTTTCGTTACTTTGTTCAAACATTAATTCATTATTTCTAACTAATTAGTTGTTGGATGAGGATGTAAGTGTCGTGCAGTGTGCTCTAGACAATATTAAACTTTTGGTGATAAGGTTAGGTTTACTATAGTTTATTCAACTGGTAAATTAGTTAGTCACGATCACTGCAACAAGAACTCAAATTTACGCATAACCATGTAGGAATCGAACTTTTTCTCAAATCTAAGTTTGAAGAATCGAATATTAGCCCAAAACCCATTACTCATCTAAGCAATTAACTTTGAGGAATCAGAAATTAGCCGACGTCAATTAATCATTCAGCTTATAACCGTTGAGGAATCCAAAGGGTTACCCAAAATGTAAAGACCTCCTGTCTTTAATACAAACGAAAACAAAACACTTTAATCGTCTAGACAGTCAGACAGATTTAATAAAAATGAAAGTAAACAAGTTGGCAAGGAAACTAATTTGCATAATTGAACACAAGTGAATGAAAGTTGCCAACAAGGCAATAATAGTCAGTTTCATAGCAACAGCATGATGTATCTTCGCGCTCGTCGCGACACTCCCGAGAAGCAAAGTCCTTCAGCCATTGTTTGGTCTTGATTGCGGCAGCACGCTGAGGACGTGATGGGTGAGAATTGGAATCTTTGTCATCATCGGCATGACGATCACCGGAACCTTCTGCGGTGGAGGACGGGGTATGATCAACCTCCAAAGGGATCAGCAAACTGATAGGCCGCTGCGAACGTTTACCAGAGGGAGTACGGACAACCACAGAGCGAATATTGCCATCGCCACTGTGATTGATCTTATGGATCTTGGCTAGGGTCCACTGACCGCGGGGACACTTATCGGCGATGACCACAACGTCGTCCAGTTGAGGTAATCTAGGAGTGGCATTTCGAGGAAGTTTATTTTCACGTCGTTCACGCAAGGCTTGAAGATACTCGTTGCGCCAACAGGACCAGAACTGATCCAGTAGCCGCTGTCCTTTTTTCCATCGCTGTAGTAGTTCATCTGAAGTAGTAGTCTTCGACAGAAAATCGGTATCATCAGAATCCTTCAAGTGAATGTCCGGCATACCCGTGCATGTGTTTCCAAAACGGAAATGTGCAGGAGTAATAACCGGAGGAGCATTCACATCTGAATCGACATAAATCAGTGGACGTGAAGATCGTCTCCAGCTGAACATACGTTAGCGCAGATTTTCCAATCAGTTTCTTCAGCGGGCGCTTGATGGATCCAACTAATCGTTCATAAAATCCTCCCATCCAGGGAGCCAATTCGGTTATAAAGACCCAGTCGGTGCCTGCAGTCGCCGTATAACCTAAAACAGGTTTACTGGTGATGACATTCGACCAAGCTTTGTCGAGAACTTTCTTGGACAACTTAAACTGCTTGGCATTGTCGGATATCAACTTCGCAGGTTTCCCACATCTGGCAACGAATCGTCTCAGGCAGAGTAGAAACTGTTCCGACGTCATGTCAGACACGAGTTCCAGGTGCACTGCCCGTGTAACAGTACACGTAAATAAAGAAACCCAGACTTTACGTGACTTCAAAATTTCATCTTTGATGAACAGCGGTCCACAGTAATCCACACCGGCGTACGTAAACGGATGGCACTGTGTGACTCTGATGCTTGGCAGTTGTGGAGGGGAAGGGACTTGATACGGTCCTCCTTCCCATCTTCGACAAACAGTGCAAGATCTGATAATCTTTTGCACCACTGATCGGCAATGGGAAATCCAGTATTTCAACCGCAGTTGAGAATGGTATGCCGAAAACCGGCATGACCAAGCCTGCGATGACAATCCTCGATCACGAGTGTTGTGAAGTGATTATTCTTCGGTAGCATGATCGGATACTTGGCCTCGTCCGCTAGATCTTAATTTTCCAATCGTCCTCGACAACGCAACAGGTTGTGTTCGTCTTCGTACAGTCCCAGCTGTTGAACAATAGCGCATTTTTCCTTTCCATGAATCGCTTCAATGGCGTCCATAAAACCTTCTCTTTGAGCCCATTGCTCCCAAATCAGAGCAGACTCTGCTAACTCAGATGCGTTAAGATGAGAGCATGCCTTCTGGCGTTCACGACAACTTTTAATGAATCGTTGTACAAAAGCAGTGACTCGTAGTATTTTCCGCAAACTGGAAAATCTCTTAATCTCAATGCTATATGGCAATGGATTGATCTCTTCAGCTTTGATCACAGCTTCAGCATCATCAACTTCTTCAATGACTTCTGGTTCTACATGTGGAGGCCACGCCGACTCATCTTTCGTCAACCACGCAGGGCCCTCCCACCAAACAGAGGACGATACAAGGTCTTCAGAGCTGCAACCACGGCTCTGAATATCAGCAGAATTATCAGCAGACGGTACATATCGGAATCGAACGTTTACGTTCCTCCTTATTTCTCTGAGCCTGTTTTCTACAAAAACTGGCATCAGCTTCTTGCTCCTGATCCACGCTAAAACGCACTTGGCATCCGTCCATAGGATCCTTCAGCTGACGTTTCCGCGTTGACAGACTTGAGAACTTACAGCATTCATCTGAATAGTGTTCTCCTCTACAGAAGATGCACTTCGCCTTGGGTGCGGCAGAAGTTCTAAGTGCCTCCGACGTAGCGCGAGCCTTGGGACCAAAGAAATTCCGGTCTGAATCATCCTTTCTCTGCTGCTTGCTTTCACCTAACTCCCGGGCGACAATCTCTTCCTTCAGCAGCTTTCTCAGCTGTGAGAGGTCCCATTTCTGACATCCATTCGTACGATTCAGATCAATCCTGATTTCTTCAGGAAGCTTCGACAAAATCAGGGGAACAAATACCACACCGAAATTATCTTCCTTGATACCCAGTGCCTCTAGACCGCGAATGTGACGTTCACAATCGTCGTAAATTCTTCTGAGCCTCGCTGTTTCCTTGGTCGCCACAGGCAAACGGAATAATTCATCAAAGTGAGAAAAGATGACGACTTGTTCATCACCAAATCTCTCTTTAACTGTATCAACAGCGATCCCATAGTTGGCATTGGTCACCGCAATTCCTCGAATCGCTCGTTCAGCTTCCCCAGTTAGGAGGCTTCTCAGATAGTTGAACTTATCAACTGGATTCAGATCGTCGTTGTCATGGATAGCTGACTCAAAACTATCCCAAAACTCTTGCCACCTCAGTGGCTGACCATCGAACTTCTCAATAGTTAACTTCGGAAGCTTCGTCGATTGCTTCTTCTTGTAATCTTTTTGAACTTCTGCAGTACACTAGTCTGCCTCTGCCTCTTGAATTTCATTTTACTACGGTCTTGCTTCAGAAAGTGGTTAATTTTTTACCTTCTTGCTACGTCTAATAAACTAACTACAGCATTAGGTTGCGTCTTCAGTCAAGTGGCTGACATGGCAGAAAGTTAAGCTATGCAAGAGCGTCACCTTCAGCCGGATTTGAACCAGCCACGTCTTCGCACTGTTGTAATCAGGGAACGGTGTTTCGAGAAGGAAGGAGTGAAATTTTTAGTGCTCATAAACGTGAAAATTTAATATTTTCTTTAAAATTACTTTCGACAATCTACTTAATTTTGGAGTCTGTCTGTCCTACTGTGTGGCAATACACCCGTTAGGCTAGATATGTGCTATACAAGTTCCTTTACAATAGCCAAAATCACAAGATAACTGTCACTTTTGACAGTTTCGATCCACTTAGTTGTTTCTCTTGTAGCATTGGAGGATTTATGGGTGCTTAACTTTTTTAAGAGATTTGATCCGCCACCATCTAACTGTAATTTTTTGTTGGAGGGTCGGATCCAGCGGGTCTTAGAGGACTCTAACTTTTTCTGAGATTTTATGTCCATGAGATGTAAGGCACAAACTTTACCGCATATTCCGTTATAGTGTTAGTTAGTTATCAGAATTTCCGATGGAAGCCAGGAAGACACTCTCAAGTAAACCTCAACTATGTTTTACAAATTCACAATCTTTAAAACTACATACCATTTAGCTTGTTGGTAGTCGGATAATTATTGTTAAAATTGTTACTAGGACAAGAGAACTCCGGCACGCCCTCTCTAGGCAATGTATAAATTTGAGGCATTTATAGACAGTTAAGCATAACGACATTTCCTAGCATTATACTTCGGGGTTGATACAATTGTACGAAAAAATATATTGAGAACCTCGTTCTGGTCAGGTTTTTAGGGTTCTACTTATATGAGTCAAGATACTATAATTATAATGACGTTTTAGCTTAAACCAAAAAAATGCCTCTCCGCAATAACGTGAAATGCTTAAATATTGGCAAAAATTGCTTAAATCCATTGGGAAGTTGTTGATAAATCGATATTCAATACTAAATATGCGCACTTTTGCCAAAATGGTTTTTCGATCAAATCTATAGCTTGAAGAAACAAACTTCAACAAACTTCAGATTTAGAAAGCAATCTGACAGTTCAGTTATTTTTATTCTAACAGAACTGAATCAAACATGCGTTTTGTGCAGCTATGAAATCAAAAGGTTTTGTAACTAGTGTTGTTAGAATTCATATTAATGCAATTCACATTATGACAAAAGTATGCTTGGAAACACCCATCTTCACGTATGCTAGTTTGCGTTACTGTTTTGGGTACTTTGTCCGAAAACCACCGCAAATGAGAAACTGTAGAAACAAAGTGATCAGGCTATCTGTGCTCGTTTAACCATTTCAAGTCCTACCAACGATTACATTTAGTTCGCTGATCAATCCTGAAGGTTGTGAGATCGATCCCCACCTCAGACCCGAACTTTTCGGATGGTGACATCTTCGTTTCGTTTTGACTGAAACTGGACAATTTCCAGTGGCTTTAATATAGAGAAAGTTTCTGACTCAAATTGAGTTTCGATAAAAAAGTCTCTTTAAATCATCAAACTAGTGTAGCTGATAAACCGCTGCGTTCCTTCAATAGTAAGCTTTAAATTAACGAATCCATCTGAAGTCAAAGTCTAGAGTGTGGAAGTTGCCTCCTGTTTCGCTGTCAGCGGAGATTACTCCAGTGAAATCGTTCAAAATTTATCAAAATGATCACTTTAACTAACTTTCTGAAGATGGTTCAAAACTACCGATTCTTTCCAGTTGTTAATCGATATATATTTCTCAGTCGTCGCAGTTGGAATCGAAAAGTTGGACTATTGAAATATATATTATTGAAAATGTATATTATATATAAAATATAAATAAAATGAAAATATAAATTATATTTGACTGTTATCTTAGCCCCAATGGTCAGGGTTCAAAATTATAGGATCATAAATCTGGCTGAAGTCGTTTAGTCTGTTCACATTGGTGCAAGAGTACAATAAAAATGTGACTTTCGGAATACTTCCTACAATGAGAGCAAAGACTGTGCGCTGCGTGCCGTCGCCTAAGCCTCCTCCACAAAGTGTTTCTTTAATGCCCCCCGCCAGGGTATAGGAACGGAACTTCAGAAATAGTAACTATCGGGCTGATACTCACACTTTGGAATTGACTCTGTCATTTGAGCATGGATTTCATGATTTTGGCAACATTGTTTTTGAAACATTGGCGTTCCAAAATTTACTGGCAAAGAACCTAAACTTGAAGGGAATGTGACAGGGAGTCAATTTGAATTCATTGGAACGAATTCAAACTTAAGCTTGGTTCGATTGAGCGTGGGTGGCTCAATCGCTCAATCGGTAGAGCGTTGGCCTAGATCGCCAAAGGTTGCGGGTTCGATCCCTACCTCAGGCCCGAATTTTTGGGCTGTAGTGACAATCTTAGTTTCGTTTGTTCTTTCATTTGTGTAGCAGAGCAAAACGTTGGCATACAAGAGCACTGTTTTCGCTCTCATCGCATCTAGTATGCCTAGTGTCGCACTCTTATCATTGCGTTCTCTGTCGCGATTAACTGAACCGATTTTGGTGATTTCCGATGTTTTAGTCTTTTGGTTCACCCCATTCCAAATTATCATAAATGCATGCTGTTTTGAGCTTGGTCGCACTAAGTTTGTTACTCTTCTTGTATGTAACTGTGGTTGGCCCTGTTGTATCACGGAATGGTTCGTTTTGTATTGTGGTCTTTGTCTTCGTTTGTTGTCGTTTGGCATTGTTTTCTGTATTAATTAATTTGGCGGTAGTCTGCCTTAGCCAGTTCCTAATGCCTGTTAAGTCTTATGTTACTGTATTCTTATCAGTTCCATGTGCATGTTTTTCTGTGATCTGCATTGTTTTCTGCAGTTGTGTTGTGTTCGTGCAGTCTTAACTGTGGTTTTCCTAAAGCCAACTCTTGCACCTCTGTGTTTGTTGTTTTCCGGTATCTGTTCTATTATTTCCTGTGTCGCTTTCCAGTGTATTTGTTCATTGGTTTCTGTTGCTTTGTTCCGGCTGTTGTTGTTGGTACACTGTTAATAGTTTCTGGTTTCTTAAATGCTCATTTTGTTCATTATAGTTCTGTTCTGGCAGTTGTGGTATCGGTTAGTCCTGGATTGTCTACTTGAACTTTAGTCTAGTTTGCATAACGTTGTATCTAGTACCAGTTCTTTCTGCTTTGTGTCTCGTCGTAGTAATTGTTGTTATTCTGTTGTTGGTTTTGTACATAAAATTTCAGTTATTTGAACATTAACCCTGTTGCTTTTCAGTTCTACTGCTACTTCTTCAATATATACGGATATGTTCGTTGCATTTATGGGATGCCTTTAACTTAGTTTGTTGGTGTTGTTCTGTTTCTGTCTGGTTTTGCTTGACCAAAGTGTGATTGTAACTGTCAGTTTCTGCTTTTGATTCTGCATTGTTGGTTCTGTTTGGAATTTAGTCTGCGGTATTCGCATGTTTTGTATAATTGTAGCCAGTTTCATTTTTCCGTTAAAATGGCGATAAACTAATTGGCTAACTGTGTATTCTTTGCTCACTATTAATACAAACTTATAGCCTCCGAATTTATCCAAAAAAGGCGATAATCATCCATTCAAAAATTACTGAAGTAGTCCTTAGTTGCTGGTTGTTGTACCAGTTGTATTTGAATATCTGCTATTTTGTTACTTTTTGTATCTGCATGAACTGCTTGTTTTGCTTTGTGTGAGGTTGTAATATACCAGTTAAACAGTAACTGCCGTTTATGAAGTGCCTTGTTCATATTGTTCAGCATTGTTAAGTTTGCATTGCTTTATTTCATAGATTTGTGGATTTGAATGAGCTTTACAGGATATCCATTACAGTCATTTTTGTATTACAGTACTTTCGGTTGTATTTGCAATGCTTATTACAGTGATTTTAATGTTACATTTTATTAAGCATGTGTGACAGTTTTTACGCATTTTGTTACCCCATTTACTGTTTTATATTGATGTTCTGGCACAAGATAACGAAGTTCTCTGTGCATCCTTTTGCAGTTTGTACTTATTCTGTTGTCTGGTTTGCATTTAAAAGATGTTAATCTTTAAGACAGACTATACATTAACTGTATTATTTGATATTACAGAAATACTGAAAATAAACAAATGCCGGTTGCTTCAGTTAACTAAGTAGTACAAAATAATGTGAGAGTAATAATGTAGATTAATTGCCAGAAACAAGAAACGTCCACGAAATTGTTGATCTTCGAGCAGTTACTTGTGCAGCGGTGTGTGGTTCAATCCCCAGTTGGAACAATTTCTTTACTCTCTGTTCTAGCCTTGGTCAGAGTTGGAAACGGGCCGCGAGCACCCTATGGTTATGCTAAGTTTGCTACCCGCGCTGCACCTCAGAATTGGAAGCGGGCACCAATTTCGAACACAGTATTTCTGTACGGCTTCATATTGTAAAAAGTTAAAGGTTAAGGTTGTCCCTGGAGAAGTCTCCCACCCTTACAGGGTATGGGGGGGCCGGTATTCATCGTCGGATACACAGTCAGGAGTGTCACCTCGAAAGATGGACTGCAACCGTGAAGGAGGGGCCAGCTCCTCAAGGCAGATGCCCTACACAGTCTCCTGTTACCTTCCCACATTCGTTGTACCCATTTAGCGACCAGTTTACATTGCTCAAGGGGATTTGTGACAGCCTCGTGGCAGTGGGGATTCGAACCTCGGACTATCGGATCCAAAGTCGAACCCCTGCAACCACTCGGCCATCACGGCACAAGTGCCCCAAGTTTGCTAGTTGATGTGTCGAGCCCAAAGTAGGTACGACTCGAAGTGTCCTCAACTAAAACTGGTTACAGTTGGTTACGGCTTCAGCATGTAACGCATCAAATTTTACTAAATTTTCACCTGCTTGTATAACAGTATCAGAAGAGTGCACGTAGTCGAAGAAATGTAAACCGATTTGCCGGTAGGCGTCTCCCCTTCAATTGTACACATTGCGCAACGAAGCTCCAACCAGATTGCGTGAATAAGTTTCAGAAGAAATCGAGTTATATGTCGTTGTAAGGTTGTTTTCATTCAGCCCTAATACATGTAGAGCCATTTCCAAAAAGTGTAATGCATTGTTTAAGGATCATTTCGTTAAACATCTGTTGAATGGATAAGTTAAACTCAAGACTAAAACTGCATTTTACATAGAATTGTTTGTTAAATGTCAGCAACAGAGGAAGGTGGAAATCAGCATAATAACCTACTCTCAACGTCCGGGGGTGTGGCTCAGTGATAGGGAGTTCTACTCCAGATCAAAGCTCGGTGGTTCGATCCCTGCCCTGGACACCTTTCTTCACTTCTTTCAATCCTGATTGCAACCTTTCACACGTCTATTGCGGACACTTTTTAGGCTTAGTATGGACACTACTAGACGCTCTTTAAGCTCTTCAATTGGTACATAAATTATTCGAATTGATCAATTCACTGATCATTGATCACTGACTAAGATACATATTTTCAAAAAGTCCAAAGCAGTGTTCATACAAAGCTAGTGTCCGTATTAAGCTGGCTTACCCAACAAAAACAAACGGAGAAGGACTGAATTATCCTCCGAAACGTTTTCCGATGGAAGCTCGTTCGTTACTTTCTTTGGTGATGATAAGACCATATTATTCTTCTTATAGCTGAAGTTTCACGCTGAGGGAGTTTGAAATACATGTTATCCCTCTGTAATGTATATCTCAAATTGTATCCTACCAATTTAGCTAAAACAACAAATTCGTTCGCCATACTCAATTGATATTGTTCAAAGCAATTTAAACTAACACACTAAATTATGGTCTCGCTGCATAGTCACAGATTAGTTCATTTTTACATATCTACCCCAAACTATGCATTTATAGAAAAGTTCAAAATCAAACTTCGTGTTATGCCAATGCAAAACTGTGCAATGCAGCCAATGCTAAGTTTTGATGAACATGCACTCTGAAAACCGATTTGAGTGACGACGAGGACAATGGGTCAGTGCAGCACCTGTCAGTCTCAACTAGCTGAGCCATCGAACGTTAACTCATACCTACTTGCACAGACTAGAGATCAAGCTTAGAAAGAAAGATAGTTCTATTAGAAAGTCTTTCATCTACTCAGCTGCTATTGAATGATACCAACAGTAAGTAATAGAAAGACTAAGACACTGTTGCAATATGCACAAAACGTGCCTTCACAGTTGCGAACGCATAGAGACGTGCGTCGACGCCTCGGGTTGTAACATGCCACTTTAGCCGTTCAAATTAGTTGTAACGAATTCATGTTCACAGACTCGTGCATGCGCGATGACGCACAGTCTACGCTGAAATGTGAAATCAGTTCCTATTTTAAACTCTTGATGATACCCAATTGTCATGCAGTGTTTGAAAACATTTGAGAATTATCACAAACAACGTTCGATAGCATCGACACGACGACTCAGCAGAACAGTTCAACATTGAAGGATTTCTCACTTTTAATGCCAATTTCACAGTTTCAGACGTAAGCAGACGTGTGTAAATGCGCGTCGACGCGCATATGTAAAAGTCTGCATGCGTCGTGTCTCTACTACAGTGATTTTTAAACTGCTAAAACGGCACCTTATATTCTGAGGCGTCGACGCGTGTCTACTCTCTATGCGTTCGCAACTATGCAGGCACACGCATTGGACTTTTGAATTGATGAAGTCAAATGTTGCAACTTTGCGCCTGCCATTTTCATGAATAATAACGAAGAAGGAGAGGATCAGGAAACATGGCTATTCTGTACGAAATTTACCGCTTTTGTGACCAATTTGTGGTAGGTCGGTAAGGAGCTTAGAAACTCAAATGCCGAAGAAAGCCTGATAATTTTTAGAGAACAGTTATCAGTAAGGTATTTCAGCAGTCTTCCCCCAGAGCAAAAATTTGATTTAACACTTGGACTAACGTTTCTGTCTAAAAGAAACTTTGGAGGCTAAAATAGAATATAAAAATAGAACATAGACAATAGAACAATAAAAAGGTTGTGGAAAACTAACCCGTTTTGTGTCAAAAGACTCATGGGCATGAAGACAACAACATTTGTGGAAACGAGCAATATGACTAGCTAACTGACGGGTTGAGTTCTCGACTGCAAATTGACGCATTAGGACCGGGTTCAATCCCAGCCCTGTACGCTCTTTCTCAATTCTGATTACAACTTCTCCAAATTTAGCGATCTCGCGTAGTGGTCTGCCCTACCTCTCAAAGAGAAATGAAGTGTTTGCGATTACTTGTCTTCTCCTCCCCAGCTCTGGCGTGAGTCTCTCCGTCAGGAGCTTTCTACTGATGCTCAATAAATATATATAGACTGTGCTCCCTGTACTTTCGGACAACCTTCAAAAATCGATTTGACTCAAACTGTCAGGACTTGTAGCAACCTGACGTTAAACTAAAACCTCCAAATATCAGAGCTCAACTCCGTATATTCAGCGAGTTATAGCCAAATTCGTGCTTTTCGACTCTGCCACTAACGTCGCCGTAGGACTTCACCAATCAAAATTGTGCTCAGGCCGATAGAGAAGATTCAGACAGTTCATATCTTAACCATACAGGCACCACACATGGGGCACCTATCCCTGCTAGTTTGAGTTTACTATCATTCATATTCCGCAGTTTGCGACGGTCGAACCTTACCTTACGCCTCCAAGCTCAGTAGGCATTTCAGCATTTCCACATTTTTTGATGTAACGACCTCAGTATGCCTTAGTACCACACAATTTTTTTATAAATATTATTTATCTATATGCTACCAACGTCCATGCACAAAATGAGCAATATCCCAGACCCACTTTTGAGATATGGCCATTCTAAGTTCGAAAAATCATCGATTTTCAGCCAAAACAGCGATTATGGCTACTTTGGCCCATTGTAGCCGGCTGAAGGGAACAAGTATTGGCGTAATATTTTGCGCAAATAAACTAGGTACCATTGGCAACATTTTGTTTAGTTTCAGCCAAATTTGAGAACATTTTGTTTAGTTTCAGCCAAATTTGAGAATTTTTTCTATTTTTCGGCCGCTTTTTTGGGGGTTGCCAAATGGCCAAAGTTGCCATAATCGCTGTTTTGGCTGAAAATCGCTGATTTTTCGAACTTTGAATGGCCATATCTCAAAAGTGGGTCTGGTATTTTGCTCATTTTGTGCTTGGACGTTGGTAGCATATAGATAAATAATATTTATAAAAATTGTGTGGTACTAAGGCATAATGAGGTCGCTACGTCAAAAAATGTGAAAATGCGCCTAGGAACCGTGTCAAAAATAGAAGGCTAAAAATTCGTATATACGATCGACTTATACGATTGGAAACCGTATAAACCATTTTGAAATATCGTATTTTTCTTCTGCTACAATCGTATAAAAATCATATGCATAATTTGACTTTTTACTTCTGCAGTGCAAGGCAGGAACCTGAAGAATTTCATAATACGAAGCTCATTTTTTGAATCCCTTGCATGCTTAATAACTAAGTGTACTACGGGAAGCTTTGACAGACTTTTTGTAACCAAAAAACAATTTACAATATTCGCTCTTGGCCCTACTTTAGCTTTGCAACAAAAACAGCATAGATTATAAAAACTCGTATAAATATCGTATAACTTTAGAAAGAAATCATATAAATGGAATGTTAATTTTGTATATACGATAAGACAGAAATCGTATAAAATATTTCGTATAATGCGAAATAATTTTGACACGGTTCCCTACTGCGTTTGGAGGCTTAAGGTAAGGTTCAACCGTCGCAAACTGCGGAATATGAATGATAGAAAATTCAAACTGGCAGGGATAGGTGCCTCATGTGTGGTGCCTGCATGGTTAAAATATGAACTGTCTGACTCTACTCTATCGGTCTGAGCACAATTTTGATTGGTGAAGTCCTGCGGCAACGTTAGCGGCAGAGTCGAAAATCACGAATTTCGCTAACTAAATAACTGGCTGAATATACAGTTGAGCTCTAATATTTGGAGGTTTTTCTTTTACGTCAGGTTGCTACAAGTCCTGAAAGTTTGAGCCAAATCGATTTTTGAAGGTTGTCCAAGTCATGGTCGACCCTACCAGAAATCGGCTCATATATATATTGTACTATGTACTCCTGTTATCAATAAAGCTTATAAAGCTCTTACGCTACTTGTACCGAACATACTAGACATGCTCGGTTCGCTAGCCTGGGACACCCTTTGAAAGTTTCGTGGGGGAGTGGTCCCACACTGCACTAATTACATGCTTTTATACAAACGCGTGTCTGCTCACTGATTGGCCTATTAACCTAGGTTTACTCTAGGTAATTTATTGTCAATGCTGCCAAGCTTCGCATTAATTGCATTAACTTAAAATTATGATAAATTATTTAAGAGTATTAGTAAATACCTACAGTAAACCTTGGGTAATGGGCCAATCATTGAACAGACACGCGGTTTATGGTTTTATGAAGGACCGGGGGACGTTTCTTGAATTTGGCCAGCAAGTCTTAATGATCGAGAAGGTTGACCGAATGCACGGTAACACGAAATTTCTCAACTTTTGAGTTTTCTTGCTAGTCGAACCGCTTTATCCCAAACCAAAAAGTCCCTCTGCAGTAGTGCGAATTTCCACTCTGCCAAGAATCTCTGGAATCTGTCGAGTAGTTTTTGAGAAATCGATGTTCAAACCTAAATAATCGCAGTTTTGCCAACACCGTTTTTCGGCCAAATCTCTAGCCTAAAAAAACAAACTCCAGCTAATAGGCATTAATAAAATGTGCGGTTAGACTGTGTATCGATGGGATATAAATGGACCAAAATTATCAGTATAAGATTTGGCAGTAAAGTTGAAAAAGCAGATTTCCTCGAAAATGGCCATTTTTTGACTCAAAATAGTTTTTTGCTTATACTGGCTTAGGATTTGGTCCCTTCTTCCCAGCCATCGCAATCAATTATACGGAAAGTGGGTGAACTTGAAGCTGATGGGCGTCGGCAAAAGTCTCAGGGAGTCGTGGTTTTTGAGTCACCCGCGGGCGACGACATTGCGATGCGACCCACTTACAGCGCTGATCCTGTACTCAAGACTTTACATGTCTCTGTTGACAGAATCAGAAGTATGCTTTTTTTATTTATCTAATCAAAAAATTATTGCCAATCTTTTAACGTAATCAATATCAGTCATAAAGCAGTTGCATATAATGAGCAAATAGAAGCTTGGACAAATCACAATTCAAGTACAAGCAATTTCAAAATCTGAGGTCTCCTCTACCAGCAAATATTAGGTTATTACATAACGAATGCAAATATTTGAAAACAAACAATTATATACTGCAGAATTCACCAATGAAAGTCAGGTAGTACTCTAAGAATAGTTAAACAAGCAAATTGAAGAATGTAAGAACAATAAAGTAAGCAAATATGCACAAATTACTGAAAAGAAATAAGGCACTTAAATAACATTCATAGGTAAGCATTAACATGGAATAAATAATTAACATATTACCGAAGTCAAAAGATTAGCTGTTGTATTATGCATTAAGCACAAGTTACTATAATATAGAAATATGAGGTATGTAAATAAACGACATTTGTACAATGACAACTCATAATTAATACTTAATATATAATTACAAAAAATTACCAGCCCCTTCTAAATTATAAGAGAACACGAAGCATAAAGTGCCAGAAGGCAACAAACCAAACTATAGACTATACAAAACACAATGATAACACAAAGGTACCCTGCAAAATAACTGGCAAGAACACAATTTCAGTACAGAATTAGAATACAGTTCAAATCAGAAAGACTGCACAACCAGCCAAGTGCTGGTATTAATGAATTGCAAGAAGTAGTCAAAATTGACTAGAAATCTGAACATAAGTAACTATAATGACAAGTAAAAAACGATAAGTTCCAAACAGTGCACTCAGCAAATCACAATAAACAATGAACAGGTTCAATTGAAAAATTCAATCAATAACTATTACAAATCACTACCAGCTCATTCAAAAAGATGTAAGACACAGAAAGTATTAAGTAACACCAGACGTCCAACCAAACGGAACAGCACAAACACAATCGCGTAATACAACAGATACCAAAAAAGTGGCAAGAAAACGCAAGAATGGGCGTAAGAACTAAAGGGACTCCACGCCTAAAAAGTGATGTATAACAATAAACTGCAAACTGTACAAAACTGTCAAAGCAGCCAAATTTTACAACACACCAACAGTAATTACCAGTAAACAGCAAGGAATGAGTTACAATAACAACAATAAAAAGCACCAAACAAAATCTCAGTCAGCCACAGTTAACATCGAGCAAGCTCAATCAAATGTGTAAAGGCATCAAAATTATACGAATATGGCGACAGATTGGCATAAAGAATCAATTAGCAATTAACAAATGATCAAATGTAGAGCTTTTGTCGAGATTTAAAAAATAAACTAAACGGAGCAGGACAGATACAATCCGCAATATAGAAAACCAAGGATTAGAAAAGGTGGCCACCCCATCTGAAGCTTGAAAACTGACATGCAACAGGAAAATAGAAAGATATAACAAAATTATAAAAACTTAATCCATAACGGAAATTCTAACATAAACAGAGTGGATTAATTGAAGGAATTGCCATTGTTGTTGCTATGTTTTATAAACCATGGTAATAGCTCGTCATGATAATGGGAACCTAGCTCAGGTACCAACAATTGTAGTTATGTAGTGTCGCTACCCTTAAAGCTTTGTCGTAGTGTGATCCGTAGTAGAACTACAGTATTCAAGCAAAACATCTATGAAACACATGCAAGTTGCTAATCTAGCAATCATGAAAGTAGCACATTATAAGTTACCTAATCCCGCATTTTGACAACAATCTCCCTCAATTGCATGAAAAGTTAAAGTTATGAAATGAAATAATTATTTTATATACATAACCTTTATTAGGTTATTAGCAACTTTGCAAGCGAACACAAATAAATTCAAGATGGCAGATAAATTAGCGGTTGTGGCAAACCTCATGATTATATGATAAACGTATTTCAATTAAGGGGGCTAGGAATTTCGCTAAAAGTTCGATGCTGGAAAAGCTAGCTGCTGGGTATTGGCTTTAGTGTAAAATGTTTTAAAGTTTGAAAGAATTTCATGCAGCGTAGTGTCCTGTGGAGTCATCAGAAGTTGGTGTTGTCGGTCCAAAGCTCGACATGACATGTACACAAACTTCGCCTCGCAGTAATCGCTTTGCGCAAGATACAACGTTTGTAAAAATGACGTGATTTCGTCAATCCCTGCATTCGCAGTACTGGATTACATTATCGATCTTGTCGCTGTTATTTGGTGCCATTTCGAAGATGTGAGTCAATTACTACAAAGTACTTTGGCAGAATCGTTTGAAACTTTGCACCTTACAAGCTAAATTGAACCAAGATGTGCAGGAAGCTAGGTCACTAAGCCTCGCTCCAGTTTTCAGAAATGCTAGAGTGCTATCTCGAAGTAAGGCTAAAGATCGCTCCAAATAGCTCTAGACAGTTGTAAGCGCATACTGAACGAAAGAGGCGTCATACCGAAAAACGGATTTCATATTCGGATTCAGCAGGTCAAATAACCCCTATAAGCACTTTTTTCGGCAAAAGCAGAGAAAAATGTTTTGACCTAATTTTTACTGCGCTTAGCTAGCTTTTCAGACCTAAAAATAAGGGTTATTTCTTAATGATAAGTTTGCTAGCACACTAACCAGGAAACCAAAGCCCTCGAAACTTACCCACTGTTTGCCCCTATTAGAGCCTAATAATTGGTAAAAAACTGCAGTAGGCTAGGAGCTGCCGATTTTATTGGATCGAAAACGGCGCACGGTCACCTCGCAACTTTTCCCCCAAATTTCTAACTTTGACCTGTTATTGCTGAAGAAGCAAGCAACGCTCGAAAGCCGGAATACTTTTAGTATTTAGTACTAGTTACAATAAACATTCGTGGCAAAAATTTTCAAAATTGGTCAAACCGTTAATTCACCAGAGCTGAAAAAACATTTTTGAATAAATTTTTTTATCGAATTAAGATTTGTACTTTGGCGTCGTGCCAAAAACGGTGTATATGAGATATATTGTTGCCCACCCTAAACTTTTTACTTTGATATGTTGGCTAACGATAGAAAGTAGCTCTCTCCGACGACGTCGTGCCAACCCCTTCGTAGCCCCCCCTTAAGGTGGTGGTATCCTTTTGTGCAGTGCTTTTGTGGTGATTCTTTGAAACGCTATAACTTTCGCAATTTTGGGAGTTGCAAAGAGCTTTATACATCGTTTTGAAGCTTATTATCTGTACATTCACATGAGCGTACTGAACTGGCAAAATTAGCAAACAAATAGCAGAAATTTTCTGACAAGCTGACATCTAACAGGATGAATATGGACCAAAAGTTTTTGAACATCGATTTCTCAAAACTGAAGAATCGGCCAAAAGTTCTTTTTGTGCCACGATATGAAGGACATATGGGCCGAGGGACGTTTTCCTGGATTTGGCTAAGCAGGTCTTAACGGTCGAGAAAATCGGCCAAATGCACAGTAACACGAAATTTCGCAACTTCGCATTGAGTTTTCTTGCTACTCAATATGTTTTAGCCCAAACCAAGAAAAACGTCCCTCCACAAAAGTGCGAATTTCGATTCTGCCGAAAATTTCCGGAATCCGTCGAGTAGTTTTTGAGAAATCGATGTTCGAAACAAAATAATCGCAGTTTTGCAAAAATGGTTTTTCGGCCAAAACTCTAGCTGAAAGCAATAAAGTCCGGCTAATAGGCATTCATAAAATGTACATTTGGACGATGTATCGATTGAGTATAGCTAAGCCAATTTTGCCCTTAACATGTGGCTGTAATTTTGAAAAATCTGATTTCCTCGAAAATGGCCATTTTTTGACCCTAAAAACACTTTTTTGCTTATACTGACTTAACCACTGGAGATAGCTCAAAGGTTGTAAGAGCAAAAATGTTCATTTTCGAGTCCTCTTTCCAGCCATACCAACCAATCCCGTGTCTTGTCTACCTACTGGGAGCTAAAGGCCAAAAACCAAAACTTTCTTATCCTTTGGTCTAAGAATACGGGACTGGTCCTAACATGTTAAAGAGCACGGAAATAGGTTATTTCGTAAGTTTTAGCCCTTTGCGTAAAGGATTAAAGCCGTAGGAGTCAAAAATACCCGAAAGGAAACCAGCACCTTAACGGCTCTAAACAGAAATTTAGTGTTATACCAGTAAGTGATAGTGCTAAACGGCTAGTCGAAATGTGAACAGAAACATCACTAAGTATGGCGTTTCAGTAAATGCATTTAATTTCGCCCTGCATACAACATCCTATTACAACACTATATTTGGGTTTGGGCTATCTGGGATTACTTAATAAATGGTAATAAAAATATGAGTTGTACACCACCTCACTTGGTTAATTGTGCGTGGAAAGTTAATTTTGCTAAAGATTTCCTCTAATTAAAAGATTGAAATGATTCCACATAATGTAGCAACGGGCAGAGTCTCACAAGTTGATTGTAATGTGATAAAAGTTAACATTTAACTTTAACAAAGTTAACTTTGCCTAGTACTGATACCTGTGTAATCACAGATCTCCCGATAACTTGAGACAGTCTTCTCATGTATTTCATCCACATAAAAAAAGAACCTCTGTAAATGCTTTATTCAACCGTTGCTACTCCAGAAGAAGTTTCCTCCAATACGATCAAAATCTCAAACAGTTTGGATGTTTGTTTTTGTTTTCCTTTTGGGTATTTGGATAAGGTTTGGACAACCCATGATGACTCAATTAATAAATTAATCGAACTTTTCAAAGTATCTTCGTTTAGCTTTCCCAGACCATTTGATTTGCACTATCGCATTTTAAAGCTGAGCGTTCTAGTCAGTGCAATGCAACTGTAATTGAAAGGGTCAGGTCAACGATTAACGATTAAGTCTGTGACTTGATTAACATTGACAAATAGCTAAAAATAAAGTCGCCCACAAAAAAAATTAAAAAATTACACTCCCTTCGCTACCATAGCACTATGCAGTTCATGATGACCAAAAACAGACTAAATGTTTCAATCATTAAAAGGGCTAGGTCCGGAAGAAATTCCAGACCACCTCTTATCCCAAAAATCCTAAGCTGAGGACGAAATCATAGCCAAACTTAGAAACCCAAATTTTAGTGGCTCTCGTATCAAGAAAAGGTCAATCACTTAACCTTAGAGATGAAACGAAACGAATCACATAAATTTCAGATTAAAAGATTTATGTTTTACGTACACGACACAGAATTAAAAAAGAGCTTTTATTTTCGATCTTCCCGAACAGTTAAGCGAAACTGAGATTCAGTTGCTGCAACAATCTCACAGCCGTCAAATTTTCTGAATGTAGGACTTGTTTTCATACCTGGCCGTTTTCTTTATGCATTACACTTTCAGAGTGAACAACTTTGGCTAACAACAATATTTAAGTTACACTAGATGATAGATAGTCTGATTTATAAAAACAGTCAACACCGTAAAGTGGGTATATATACAGTTATAATAGGAGTCACTTAAAACGAGTGTCTTAACAAGCTAACCGACAGCGCAGATTCGTCTTCAGCTTTTTAAGCATCTCTTTGGCACACCATTAAAATTAAAATTTAAAATTAAAATAGAATTTCTCCCCTCCCCCATTAAAATTTCACCATTAACCTGCCAGTAACATGGCAAGAACCAGCAACAGACTGCCGAAGGGCATCTGGCCTTGCTTCAACTCAAGCCTCCGTACGTGTGCTTGGGTGGGCTAGGGGCTGACCCCATCCCAGACCTGAAACCCTCTTCTACAAAGGGGTCACTCCTAAAATTCGCCATCTGCACAACTGCCCAAGCTATGAGTGACCGTTCTGCGAAAGTGATCTAAGATCTGAGTGGAGGTGAACTCCAAACCCGATCAGTCACGCACACCTTTGGCGTCCTGGGTGGAGATGATGAACACCCCAAGCCCAAACCCACCCATGCGCAAGTATCGTTTCTTTAGTGACACGAAAGCCAGATGTCTTTCGGTGTGCTCCCATATTCTGTTTCACTACAGCAAGGGATTGTACCAGCACCCGCCTTTGATCGCGAGCTAAGACTGCCAGCAAGGATGACTATAAATTAATTAAGGCTTTATTAAAGCTGAGTAATTTAGTAATTTATTAGATAAATAATAAAGGTAGTTATTTCTACTAAATTTCCGTCCTAAAAATTTGCAGTTACCTCACAAGCCACACTAGCCTAATCGGTTCCTGGATGCAAACATACTATAGGCTAAATCTGTGTCTGACGAAAGGTTTATCCGACGAAAACTCTGTTTGCAAGATAATCCAAGTTGTAGCTTAATTTTTATTTAGTTGTAGCTTAATTTTAATGCAGAGCAAGATCGCTTGAGACAATAAGACCTCCCATGACTTGTCGTCTCTCGTCCCTCAAGACCTATAAATTTGCCAAATTTGCCTTTTTTGGTATTCTCAAAAACAAAGAGTTCTTGTTGCAAGTGATTCAGGGCTAATTCTAATAAAAACACAGCGTAAAAATAACGCAGCAGAGACCAATCAACGGCGGTCTAAGCGATTTGTTACAGATTTGAAGTTACTAAATCGTTAGACAAAGATTGGTGTTCGGCTTCGAACTACTTTGCTATTAATTTTGATTTAGTATTCCGGCTTCCCCGCTAACTTGCTTTTCCACTCCCTCCGCTTAAACCTTTCGGTGATGCAAAGAAAGTCACTTCAGTAAATTTTTTGTGCAGATGGGGCATTGGTCCTTAATAAAATCTACTTTAACACTAATTAAGGAGAACTTTACAACTGCGAAGCTTGTTGGATCACAGATTAAACTTCGTGCATCAATAATTATTTATTAATAATAATTAATAGTTGTACTGTTGCCATATTGCAGAGCAGCTCGCTTGCAGCGAACGTATCCGAGGCAAACAAGTTGTGAAATCGCAAACCGATAAGGTTTAGCCTGCCGAAAGCTAAACCGTTAATTGCTACGTGTGCAGTCTACGGTTCAAATAAGACTCATTAGCGAACAAATCTGTGATTTCTGTAAACGAAACGTTATTGCATACGGGAAGCGAAAATAAAAACACTTCATAACTTTCCAAACATAGCTGACCATGAAAAAACTCAAAATACTACTGGATAAACTAACAGATAAAGCAGCAAGGTGCGCAAAGTTATGGGATACGAAAATTACCTAAAAACTATGAAGTTATTAGAAGCATATAATTCTAAAATACACACCAAAACTGTTGACAATCAATTCAGCTCAAAGTATTTTGTAATTTGCAGTTTTGGGGAATTATGCAAATGAGGAATTTCCCCTTCAAGAGAAACAAAATCAATGGCCAAGTTTACGAAACGTTGCCAATAATTTGTTTTCACTAGTGTGGGGTGTTTCTTTTAAGATATCAATGCTGTGTTTTATTATTATATATATTTCTAAACAACCTCAACAATATTGACCTGGTTATCCTGAATCCATCTGAACTTTTCACGGTGCGTATCTGCTTTTTTATTTTAGCCTCTTTTCAAATATTGACACTTTGGCAAATGGAATTTATTAACTGTGGTTGAGGCATAACAGGGGGTTTTGCGTAGAATAGTTTTTCATAAATGGCTTCAGCTGTGGTTTTATCGAATCAGTTATTCCTGGAATTCCGCTGTTACTGCATTCTGACTTTAAATTTTGAGAAAGTCAGAGAAAACAAAATTGCCGTTTCCAGTTTGATAAGATTATGTAGCTACCCTGATTATGTAGTTTATAGTTGTGGCGACTATTCTAGTTTTTGACCACTTATTTGGCTCAAATAAAGCTAAGCTTATAGACAGGGTTCAACGGTCTAGGTTGGTTACATATTGCGCTAGCGTAGTTGAGTGTTGCTTTGTTCTGTTTTAGAGGCACGGTCACTCAGAGGTAAGAGGAAATTAGTAAAATCTAGTATTCCAAAAACTGAAGAAAAGAGAGAAAAGTCGCAGACTGGGTGATAATTTGAAATTATAGAGAAAACTACAGGTTAGGGCAGTCTTGGATTCTAGGAGTATGATTGTGGTTTCAAAATGTTCAGCTAAAATTAGTACTTGTGTCTTGATTAGGATTTTTGAACTCACTCGTCATCGAACTTGAAAAACAAACAAACAAACATTACCAAACTTCAAATAAGCCAGAACTTTATATCAAGACAAGAAATTTATATCAAATTTCTAGTTTTTGACAGTTTTCAAGCTTCAAATGGTTTTTCCAAATTTCAACATTTAGCCTTTCAATTTCACTTTCTCAGTATTTAGCTTTTAGCAACACATAAACCTTCACATATACATAAAGTCACTCACAAATTAAGGCCAACCCAAGGAACTACTAATGGATCAAAATGAACGGGACGGCGACTGCACGAATGGCGGGAAAAGTCTGCGGTGACCAGTTTGAAATGGCCCCAGTAGCTCCATAACCCACTTCAGTAGTTGGCCATTTCATCAGCCCAGCTGTAAAAATTATAAGGAAGCAAAATAGCAAAAACGAATTATGAACTATAGTGCGACCAAAAAATGTGTGTACAAATTTTGGCCGTTGATAGCAGATAAACCTTTGGAGTAAACCCCAACAATGTATATATTTTTAGAATCCTCAGGAATCCGATATTTCGAAAATCCGAAATTCCGGGTTTGATTAACGGAAAATTTAAAGTATGTAGTTGTTCGCCCAATTTTTATCGCAATCAAAATTTTGTTTCCACGATCGAATAGAGCTGGTCCTGCTGGCGTATTTTTGCTCTTACAAGTTTTTCACGGAAATGCACTAAATTTCCGGAATTCCTGGTTTTCAAAATGTTTTTTAAATACCCACAAAATGGGTATCATTCGAAAGCTCTTATCAACCTGAACAATTTTTGTAGTGGAACGAACTCTTGAAAATACGGTCAATTCCCGGAATTCGCAAAAACCGTATTTTCCGGATTTAAAAAATTTTCTCCAATACCCACAAAATGGGTATCATTCGAAAGCTCTTGATGAGCTGAACAAATTCTGTAATAGAACCAATGTCCAAAACTGCACTAAATTCCCGGAATTCACGAAATCCGTATTTAGTTTTAGCTTGGAAGTTTTCCTGAATTTCAAAACGTGGGTTCATTTCTGCGAGTTAGTTCTATTATACAACTTGCTTAGCTCATCAATAGCTTTCGAATGATATCCATATTGAGGGGTATTGAAAAAATTTTTAAAATCAGGAAAATCTGGTTTTCGCAAATTCCGGGAGCTGAGTGCCATTTCAAGAGTTCAATCTATTACAAAGCTGTTCAGCTCAATTAGGGTTTTCGAATGATACCCATCTTGTGGGTATTTAAGAAAATCTTCAAAATTCGGAAATTTTGAAAACCCGGAATTTCGGAAATTGAATGCATTTCCGTTGAAAACTTGTAAGAGCAAAAATGTGCAGCGGACCTGCTCTATTCGATCGTGGAAACAAAATTTTGATTGCGATAGAAATTGGGCGAAAAACTGAAAATTTTAGATCTTCCGTGAATGAAACCTGGATTTTCGGATTTTTTCGGATTTTCGAAATCTCGGATTCCTAAAGATTCTAAAAATATATACATTGTTGGAGTTTACTCTAAAATCCATCTGCTATAAACGTCGAAATTTGTACACACAATTTTGGTCGTACTATAGCGATAGGAGTCTGACAACATGCTTTAGGAAGAGTCCATAATAGGAAGAGTGAGACATTCAATCCTTCTTAGTGGAGTAGACATTCAACCCTTCTTAGTAGAGTAAGCTTGCGAGTTGCTCTACTCATTAAGCTAGTTCAATCTCGGGGTGGTCCGCTTATGCGCACCTCCTCTCAGATATTTAGCGATGTTCATATTCGAATGGACTGAAATGAAACTGATTGGTAGACATTAGCCGCGGTCCAGTGAAATTAATTCAATTCATTCGAATGTAAACCAAGTTTAACAATGCTAGCGGGAACCCTCCAAATTTCTGCCTTAATGGTGCAGTGTCCGGCATCTGAGAAGCTTAATCTGTTATGAAGGTATGAGTGTCACTCTTCCTATTACATACTCTTGGTTTGAGTATTCAATAAAATGTCTGATTCTACTGTTTTTCGCGGTTTAGCATTTCACAGACTTTTGGTGATATGAAAGTGGGAGTGTTAAAGTACTAGGTAAGCGTATCGCTCTCCTGACTTCTAGAGGACTTACCGACGCGGAGTTTTCAGAACTCGGCGGTTCCTCAGCACCATATAGGGCCGCATCCTCGCATCCTAGAATTAAAAATAAGTTTTAGCTTGCTTGCTTTGTAAACTTATTAAATAGTTAAAAGCTTGAAAATTTAAATCATTCCAAGTCAAAGTCTCTGATAGCGGTCAAAGTTAGAAATCGTTGGAAAACATCTGGTTTCTAAAGCTTATATTAATTATTAATATTGAAAATGCAACACTATGATACTATCTCTGTAATACAGTCATATTCAATGAAAACTCACAAAACTATAGGCCGGAACTTTGAGGAAGCAAGGATTCCTCGGACCGGACCCTGAAGCATGAAAGACCAAAAATAAGTAATATATATTAGTTGATGTACATATAAAATAGTGAACTGACTTTACGAAACGGAAAGTTTACAGTAACAATAGACATGATACGGGTCACTAATTGTTGACCTTTATGACCAGTGTTTGCCTAAGCTAGTATAAAATATAGCGTAATGGGCAGACTTTAGGGACTTTAGTCTTAAAAATGTTCCTTTTCTTTTGGAAAGGAATGCAACAACAACAACCTTGTTGAGATAGACAGAATGATTTGAATTTTAGGGTTCACCAATTTTAGTGTTGTTGAATTTTTGAAATCAAAACCATACGTTTTCTGACTTTTTAAACTCTAAAGTTTTTGTTTCAGGTCTTTTATGGTATATAATACATGAAACTTCAGCCTATTTTGATTTGTGGACGTTCAGTCCTCGGGTGCGCATTTGTATGGCCAACAGGATTACACAATTTCATTGGAACATGAAATGACATCGCGTAAGAATCGAAGTGTAGGTTCTATAATATCAACTTTTTGTGTCGCTGCTTCCACAGACAGTTACTTAAGGGGGGGGGTCCACCATGAAAAAATTTATAGTCACGGATTTCGCTCATTTTTACACATAATGTAGCCACACATGTTGTACGTACCAAGTTTAAATATTGAGTTGTTTCATCCATGTCTCCACGAGTTACGAGCTATCAACTGCTTGCAATTGTATTAATGGAGGAGACAATTGAATTGTGTAAAAATTCATTAAACTGGTTAAATAATTGTTGGAAAGGGCATAAAATTCGGTTCTTAGCCGGCCGTTAGCTTTAAACAATTCAGTAAACTGGTATAACTTTTACACTATCCAGTTTGTCTCACCAAAACTCAGGAAAGATATAGTACATGATGGCGTTTCCATAAAGTTCATATGTGACTTCCGTTGGTTAACACCACTTTCCATTACCATAATTGCCATGTTATTATACATCGAATTTGTTGTCTTCGCTGTAGAGTCTTGCTGCCGAAGGTTACCAGATGGTGATCCTATCAAAAGTTAGCTATGGGGTAACAAATATTTGACTACCCCGGCATGTCCACCGGTCAGCATAAGCCAACGACCGGTGGTAGGCCGACTGTCTTCTGACATTGGCCGGCCGGATTAGCACTACTTTTACATCCCAATACAGGCCGGCCAACAACACCACTGCAACAACAATGGCCCTGTGATGTAACTAAGCTGAGCTGAGATCAGATACCCAAATCTCTGTCGTCATAGGTACCTCTTCAAAATTATCGAAAAACATCACTCGCTAGACCGTCTGATTTCTTATGACAGCAAAATTACAGAATTAGGGAAAGCTGGTTTGTTTGTTTGTTTGTTTGTTTGTTTGTTTGTTTGCTTGTTTGTTTGGTCTGCCTTAAAGTGTTTGCATGTAGTTTCAAAATTGCAACGTTTCTCACTCTAAAATACGTAATAAGTAGTGTCAGAGATCTGATTGTTTTGGTACGGACTTTTTCTATGCATTTTCACTTTATTTTCACTTCGGTCATACCTGCTTCCAAACTTTTGCGAATCATTTTAGTACAACTTCCAGCTAACCGCGATTACATTCTTAATTTCGTTTATGCTTTGCTTAAGAACAGCTTCACTAATGTCATTTATTAACTAATTATTTATCTTTAAACTTGGGATAGTGAAGCTGTTTCAAAATTGTTCACTGTTAGCTTCAACAGTACAGGAACTTTGCATCTCAGGAGAAAGCTGGAAAATTTTACATTTCACTTTGAACTGAATTTCAGTTACTTCTTGAGCACAATGTTAGCTAATGTATTTTGAGTTTTATCAATATGGATAGGAAAGACTCCAATTAGTGCAACTTGATGGGATTTGACGCAATTCGATTGGATTATTCCAACCAATTGTCCACCTTCTCTTCGTCTAAATGAGCTAGATTTTCAACCAATCGGATTTGGTGCTGCCTAAGAGCAGCCTGCAGGTTGAATGTCCAATGTAGGTGCGTCCAAATTCTTTTATCAATCAAGCATGATAATACAGCAGCGCCAGCAGCTGGTTGTAGTTCTGAGTCAATATTTATTTCTTGGTGCCAAAAATGAGCCGATTTGAAACTCATGAGCCGTCGTTAAATCTGTAAGGGAAGCAGGCATGGGAAAGATTGATAAGTCTGAATAGGGGAGTCCAGGTGATTGCCCTGTGGTATAGTGCTGCATGTCTGACTCCAGAGCAGTTGAGCCGTGGATAGAACCCCGGCTGTGCCAATTCATTGCTTTCAATCCTGAATAAAAAACGAAAACTCCCTCTTCCTTTCTTTCTTCTGGGTCCTGGATTCGTGGGTACAATAGTGTCTGACGCCTCCCGTATGGGCCACCTCTTTGGTTTCTTCTTAGCCCACCAGCCAGGGTTGATAGAAGCGCTACATGTACTGCTACTGCTTCTTTGCAAATTTAACCCTGAAAAGTGAAGAAAATAAGAATTAATAAAATTGTTGTTCACCTTCCAATTCAATGTAGTATGGATCCTGTCCATCCTGTTGAGCCTGAGCCGGATCCGGAATCTGCAAATCCGGTCGGAGGTAGGCCGGACCGGGCGGACGATAGACGGCTGCCGGAGCCTGTTCGTTGACTGGGGCGACTTCGGGAGCCAGCGGACTCACAGGAGCCGGAAATGGACCTGCAGCCGGTGGAGGGACAGCGGATGGTTCAGGTGGCTCCTCCACCTCCATTGCCTCTTCCGCAGAGCTGGCATCCAACTCCTCTCCCTCCGACAGATCCTCGACCGCTTCCTGGGCCGCCTCTATCCACTCCTCCTCCGCAGCCAGAGCCAACTCCACTGCGGGGTGGATGATCGGCTCCACCGCTTCGACCAAATCCGCCACGGCAGGAGCCGCTTCTTCGAGGCCCTCCTCGTCTGAGATTGCCACAGGGACCTCGGCCGGCTCTACTCCCAGCTCAGCAGAGACATCGGATGAGTTGGAGGTACTTTCGGGCAGGCTCTCCTCGCTCGACCCGTCGCTAGAGGCGGATCTAAAACAATGTCAGCCATTAAGCCACGCACATAACTTTATATTTTAAGACAGTACCGGCTACTACATTACCGGCTTCTTTACAGCTAAGTTCTAAAACTGCAAGTAATCCTTTTTCTCCGATTCAGCCAATTTTACCAAATTTTAATGTTTAGGTAAGCAAGGCAAAATAATTTTATGTTTCCTTACTCTCGTTCAAAAATCTGACCCAGTGTCAGACCAGCTGCCGTGGACTGCTCGGACCGCGTGGCCTCAAACTCTTCCAAGGCCTCGTCAGGAAAGTCGTTATCCGCGACTTTAACGGTCTGGAGGGAGCTGGACTCCAGAACAAAGTCCGCCAATGCATTAAGATCCGTGAGATCATTGTGCATTATGTTAAGCAGCTGAAATAGAAAAATTTAAAGAAAATACACAAAATCTCAGATCTGAAAAAAGATTGCAAACTGTAAAGCCTTGCCAGTTTCGAAAATTTAAAAATTAAACTTCATGGCAACGTTACCTGAATCTCCTCATGCTGCCGCAGCTGACCCATGAAGTCGTTGCAGTCCTGATCGGCCAGGTTGTTGGACTCAATGTCCAGCTCGACTAGATTCGGGCACTTGGCCAGAACCTAAATGAAAACATATACCAGGGTAAGCCTAGGTTGAAACTAAGACATGCACAAAGTTGAAAGCTACCTGCTGAAAGTTGAAAGCTGAAAGCTACTAGTTGAAAGGTACATTACGTGATTCAAGTATTTGCCAGTCGGCCCGGCCGCGTATTATGAATCCCTACCTGGATACGGCACCATGGTGAAACTCTATCCGATTTCGGCACTTCCATCATAAATGCTACCTCAATACAGCACTATACCTAACCATACACAACGAGACTTGCACTATACCTAACCATACACAACGACACTTACACTAGTAATTCTATCTTATTGAGACATTTAACACGTTCCCTCCCACAAAAATTTTGACCAATTTCCTAAAAAATACAATTAGCATTTTGACCTAATTACGGCCATGGTGACTGTTTCATTTAAACAGATATTTTCAATTGTCTGATATCTATCTGATAAGCAAACAACACCTTGGACGTAATTTTACGTCTTACAAGTGTCTTAAATTTGTCCCTTTTATTCAGAAGCAACTATACCTAGAGTACATAATAGATAAGAGTATGACAACAGGCAGGCTCTCTGTTATCAGAGCAAAAACTATGCTATGCGCGCTATCGGCTAACCCCCCCCCCACAAATTGACCCCCTCTCACACCGCCCCTATATGGGTACGGGGTCCAAACGGGGGTCGCTCACTGCTTTGCATAATTAGACGTTATAATTAACCGAGGCCTAATTTGGGAACAGGGTGCAAGCGTGTATGTTTGACATATGCATGTAGAAAACATACTAAGCGAGTGAGCGACCCCCGGGTGGAACTATGTACCCTATAGGAGAGCGGTGTGAGAGGGGGTCAATTTGTGGGGGGGAATTAGCCGAGAGCGCGCATAGCATAGTTTTTGCTCTGATAACAGAGAGCCTGCCTGTTGTCATACTCTTATCTATACTATACTTAACACTGAAGTTCGGACGTAATTTTACGTCCGATGAGTATTTTGATGAAATTCTTAAGACGTAAAATTATTTCACTGGGAGGGAACGTGTTAAAACCTTTTTGGCCTATACATGCTTTCATCATCAACTATACACTATACAGGCTATGTACCGCGGTTTCCACAATAACATCAAGAGTACATAATGCATAAGAGTATGACAGCTGGCATACTCTATGTATTATAAGCGTGACACATCCTCTGCACGCTAACGGCTTACCCCCCCCCCCCCCCGCAAATTGGACCCCTTCACTTCAAAAGAATTCGCACGCTATACTTGTGTGCTAAAGCTCGAAGCAGACACAAAATTCGCGCACATACTGCTTGTGTTTTCGAGCTTTAACACACAAGCATACAGCGAGTGAGCGTACCCCCGTGTCGACTGGGTACCAATTTGCGGGGGGGGTCACTGTGGTCCAATTTGCGGGGGGGGGGTCAGCCGTTAGCGTGCAGAGGTTGTGTCAAGCTGATAATACATAGAGTATGCCTGCTGTCATACTCTTATGTATTATGTACTCTGATAACATATATCGCAGCAACTAACGAAAGACCAAACTGATGGCAGCAAAAAACAGGTAATTACAAGTAACAAAGGGGGAGGGTGAATGTTCGTGGTATTTTTTCTACGTTCTGTGTCTGTTATTTTTAAATTGATCAGCTGATTGCCTGTAAATTTTAAGCTTATTGTATATATTTTACCTGACCAAAGCTTTAAGCTCGCTGTCTGGAAATCTAATTTTTTGTTTCGAAAACGTGCAATGTCATTTTTAATACAACTGCAAGAAACTGCAAACCTTCGGAGGTCCATTTCGGATCATTTTTGTGTTTCTCCGATCTCGCAGATTTTTACATATGTATTATCAATATTATCAAACGGTATGGCTTATTAATTTTTGAAGATTTTAACAGGATTTTAACATCAGTGAAATTTAGATCTTCAGAAATCAATTTAAAATTTTAAAGGCCCAAATAAATTATAATTACGAGGTTGCGCTCTGTTTAATATATACTAGCTACTTCAATATAAGCTATACTTGTATCTATTGCATCGTTATAAAAAATTATCATATTTATCTTAGCCTGTAGTCTTATGGTTTTCCAGTAAGTTCGCTTTAGCGTTGAGGTCTTACCTGTTACATAGGTAGTGAGAAAGGTTGTCATTTTTCAACTGCGCCAAAAATCTCCCGACAAAAGTTTATGAATCTGAAGAATATTTGTATTAAGTTATCACCAAAATACTAAACAGCGGAACCTCGGAATTAGAATTTTTATTTAGGCGTTTAAAATTATTTAATTAATTGTTGAAGATCTAAATTTTACTCGATGTTAAAATCCTGTTACATTCTAAATCATCAAAAAGTAATTAAAAGAGGCATAAAATTAACTTAAGACTATTATCAGCCATAAAACTTACGACCATAATTTTATAAACTCGTTAAGCCATACCTTCTGATAATAAAATATTTAAAAATTTGCGAGATCGGAAAAACACAAAAATGATCCAAAATGGACCTCTGAAGCGTTGCTAAATATAAAGTTATAATATAAATAAAGATAAATATGATAATTTTTTATAACGATGCAATAGATACAAGTATAGCTTAAATTGAAGTAGCTAGTATATAATAAACAGAGCGGAACCTCAGAATTATAATTTATTTAGGCTTTTAAATCTTTTACTGAAGATCTAAATTTCATTGATGTTAAAATCCTGTTAAAATCTTCAAAAATTAATAAGCCATACCGTTTGATAATATTGATAATACATATGTAAAAATCTGCGAGATCGGAGAAACACAAAAATGATCCAAAATGGACCTCCGAAGGTTTGCAGTTTCTTGCAGTTGTATTAAAAATGACATTGCACGTTTTCGAAACAAAAAATTAGATTTCCAGACAGCGAGCTTAAAGCTTTGGTCAGGTAAAATATATACAATAAGCTTAAAATTCACCCTCCCCCTTTGTTACTTGTAATTACCTGATTTTTGCTGCCATCAGTTTGGTCTTTCGTTAGTTGCTGCGATAAATGTTATTGTGGAAACCGCGGTACATAGCCTGTATAGTGTATAGTTGATGATAAAAGCATCTATAGGCCAAAAAGGTTTTGAATGTCTCAATAAGATAGAATTAATAGTGCAAGTCTCGTTGTGTATGGTTAGGTATAGTGCTGTATTGAGGTAGCATTTATAATGCAAGTGCCGAAATCGGGTAGAGTTTCACCATGGTGCCGTATCCAGGTAGGGATTCATAATACGCGGCCCGGCCTGGCCCTACCCACTAGTGTTGTTGCCCGGCCGGTTTTTTGACTCGGCAAGCCGGCCCCGGCTGGCCGGGCTTGTGAACCCGGCCGGCCGGCCTGTACTAGTTTTGTCCTGATTTTCGTGTATTTTGCAAAATTCTTATCATTATATGACGCATACAGTTACTCCTGGTTACGTATAACAGATAAAATCAAGTAGTGTCCTTCTTCTGAAGACTGGCCGGCTATTTCTGACCCGGCCTGTGGCCGGCCGGCTTGGCGGCATAGTGGGCCTACCGACCGCCCGGCTTTTCCTCGGCCGGCCAACAAAGAATCCATACTTTAATTCTGATTAACCTATTTTGGTGTACTGTGTTCTCATATTTAGACTCGCTCCAACATGCACATATTTTAGAAATTTCAAAACTTGATTATTTTGACCCAAAAAAGATCAAAGGAGCGGACAGGATAGAATAGCTCAAAAGTGTAGTTAACGTTTTTACTATACTGTATGACAGTCCATGGTGGTGGTCATTGTATGTGAAATTTGGTAACTTTAGAATGAATAATGAATGGGTAGTTTTCATTAGCTTGTGTAGATCGTGAAAAATGGCGATTCTAGAGAAATTTGATATTTTCTGGTTTTTTATGTTTTCATAAGTTTTTTGGCAAGTATGGAAGTAGAAAATTGAGAATGTCATGCCTTGTTTTTGTGCACTGCTAAGAAAGGTGGCTATACGCAGCTTAAAATGATAACATCCGGTATAAATCTTCTTTTATTGCTGTGATATCAAGGGATATCACGTTCGGATTTAATTATTCAATTTAGCAGCTTTAGTGCAGTCTTGCATAAAATTTCACTATTTTCCATGATTTTTCTTGCAAACCAAGCAGACTGTTCCCCACAGTAGTGCGAATGTTCGCCCTGCCAAAACTGTGAGGCACAATGCTGATTAGCTAGTTAAGGGGGGGGCCTACGAATTTCACTAAAAGTTCGATGTTGGAAAAGTTAGCTAGTCTTTTGCCACATATATAATTGTATTATGTTTATGTAGTGTAAAATAGTTTAAAGTTTGAAAGAATTCAATGCAGCTTGTGCTGCCATCAGAAGTTGGTGTTGTCGGTCCAAAGCTCAACATGACACGTACACGAACTTCGCCTCGCCCTGATCGCTTTGAGCAAGGTACAGTACCCAAATTTTCAGGAATTAGTTCTAACATAAAGTGCTTTGATATCCTGTAAGATAATCTCTAGACCATTGCATACTTTTCTGTGCGATACGATCAAAATGCGAAAAATTGGGGTATCGTTGGTCTATACGCACGGAGGTTAACTAACTTCTAATGAGCTGTGGTTTATCAAATGAACCCAACTTTGCCGCAATTAATACTCCAAGTATCTGTCTTAACTTTTGTATAAATGACGTGATTTCGTTAATCCCTGCGTTCGCAGTGCTAGATTACATTATCGATATTGTTGCTGTTATTTGGTCCCATTTCGAAGATGTGAGTCAATTACTCCGAAGTACTGTGGTAGAATCGGCTGAAACTTTGCGCATTACAGGCCAGTGAGTGTGCCAAAATGTGCCGAAAGCTAGGTCACAAAATCTCGCTCCAATGTTTAGAAATGCAAGACTGATTTCTCGAAGTATGGATGGCGATCGCTCCAAAAAGATCCGAGACAAGTTATAAGTGCATACTGAACGAAGGAAGCGTCATATCGAAAAACGCATTTTATATTCAGAATCAGCAGGTCCAATAACCCCTATAAGCACCTTCTCGGCAAAATCTGAGACAAAAATTTTTTGACCCCATTTTTACTGCTCATAGCTAGTGCTCATAGCTAGTGCTCATTTTACTGCTCATAGCATGGCTGAATGTTTCAGAATTGGTCAAGCCGTTAATCCAGCAGAGCTGAAAAAACCTTTTTGAAAAATCCCATTTTGGAACTAAAATTTCTACTTTGGCGTCCTGCCAAAAAGCGTGTATATTAGATATATTGTTGCCCACCCTATGGGATACCCACGCTTAGGGTGGGCAACAATATATTTGGACAATATATTTGGACGCAGGACGCCAAAATACAAAGTTTGGTGCGAAAAATGATATTTTTCAAAAAGGGTTTTTCAGCTCTGGTGAATTAACGGTTTGAACATTTCTGAAACATTCAGCCATAAATGTTAACTATTACTACATTGTGCTAAATATTAAAAGTATTCCGGTTTTCGAGCGTTGCGTCCTTCTTCAGCTGTAAGGGAAGCAGGCATAGGAACGATTGATAAGCCTGCAATGGGAGTTCAGCTGATGGTCCCGTGGTGTAGTGGTTAGCATGTCTGCTCCGGAGTCAGAAGGGCCGTGGTTCGATCCCGGCGGGACCAATTCTTTACTTTCAATGGTGAGTGAAAAGCTGAACTTCCCTCTTCCCTTCTCTCTTCTAGGTCCTGGTTTCGTGGGTACGAGGGTGCCTGACGCCTCCCGTTCGGGCTTGTCCTTGGTTTCTTCCTGGTCCACCAGCCCTGGTAGAAGCGCTACACAGCTATAACAGCTCAAAGTTTGAAATTTGGCAAAAAGTTGCGACCGTGCGTCGTTTTCGATCTAATAAAATTGATAGCCCCTAGCCTACCTCAGCTTCTTAACAAATATTAGGCTCTACTAGGGGCAAACTGTCTGTGAGTTTCAAGAGCTTTGGTTTTCTGGTTAGTGTGCTAGCAAACTTTTTGTTAAGAAATAACCCTTATTTTTAGGCCTGAAAAGCTAGCTAAGCGCAGTAAAAATGGGGTCAAAAATTTTTTGTCTCCCATTTTGCCGAGAAGGTGCTTACAGGGGCTATTTGACCTGCTGAATCCGAATATGAAATCCGTTTTTCGCTATGATGCTTCCTTCGTTCAGTATGCGCTTACAACTGTCTTAGAGCTTTTTGGAGCGATCGCCATCCATACTTCGAGAAATCAATCTAGCATTTCTAAACACCGGAGCTAGGTTTAGTGACCTAGCTTTCGGCACTTTCTGGTACAGTCACTGGCCTGCAATGCGCAATGGTTCAGCCGACTCTGCCACAGTACTTTAGAGTAATTGACTCACATCTTCGAAATGGCACCAAATAACAGCGGCGATATCGATAATGTAATCCAGCACTGCTAACGCAGGGATTAACGAAATCACGTCATTTGGAAAAATTGGGTACCGTACCTTGCTCAAAGCGATCAGGGCGAGGCGAAGTTTGTGTACGTGTCATACCGAGCTTTGGACCAACAAAAACCAACTTCTGATAGCTCCACAGGACGCTTCGCTGCATGGAATTCTTTCAAACTTAAAACTATTTGACACTGAACCTAATACTATTATTTGGCAAAAGACTAGCTAGCCTTTCCGACATCGAACTTTTAGTGAAATTCGTAGCCCCCCTTAATGGTTTTATATTTTTTTGCCAAAACTCTTTTACTTTCGCTTTATTTCTTTTTGCGCGTTTTGACTTTTTTCCAATTTGCCCCAATGAACTCAACTAACAAGAAAACTAATTTATAGACTGTGCCGCCGTGACAGTGTTTTATTTCATTTAAGTATATCAATATTGTCCTGTATAGGTGGCAGTGTAACTTTCACCAAACTCATTCCTCAAAATGGCCGATTTTGAACCTGTGAAGCTTTTATATTTGGAGTTGAAGTTACGCGAGTAATTCTAAGAACTTCTTTTGTGTTTGGGAAAAGAGGGGTGACGCCGGCCGGTTAGAAGAAGGGAAACCTTTTAGACAAAATGAAACCTGGATTAGATTTCGAGAACACGGGATTTCTAAGGAAAAATTAGAAACTTAGTACGGTTAGTATTCTTTGCTATTTCGCAGATTCGGTTGCTCAGTTTTATATTGGTGGGATTAAAAATTTTGCATAGTAATTCGGAAATTTTACTTATGGTAGAAGTTTTGCAAATTACTGTATATATGTAATTCTCTATCTCAAGCTAAGTTACTCAAATTTGATTCACTGACTAACTTACCCATAAGTTTCTGTAGCGAAAGTACAGAATAGTAGCTGATAATTGCTTTGACGAAATAATTGTGCCATTAATATGGAGGTCAACAAATAGTTTATACACTATCTGAAAGCTATGACGCAAGCCATGCGGGTGCTTGGAGTTGAAAACACGAAATGCCTGGTTTTCTAGGAGGCTTTAGGCCAAAAGTTTTATCTCACCTCCACCTTCGGGCTTCGCATTTTGCAAATGTCTACGCACAACTACTCAGGCAAATCTGGAAAATTACCTAAATAAAATGTTGGCTACAAAGCTTACCTTAAACAGCTTGGACCCCAGTCCCCTCAGGGTTTCATCCTGGATTCGGACCTGGGTCAGATTCTTCTGACGGGCCAACCCATCCAGGATTCCGGAGAAGTCCGGGACTTGGAGGTCCGCCGCCGCCCCACCCGACGCCCTCACCATAATCAGGGTCTCCAGCTTCCGAAGTCGCTAAAATAAGAAAACATGCAAAAATATGCAATGGAATTTTGAAATGCAGACAATTGTTTCTGAACTGGTTCCAGCACGCCTCAAATTTGTCCAATACCTGCTTTATGAGAATAGGCTCTAATGCAAACTTTGCCCAAGCGGTATTCTTCATGCCAAAGCGCAAATTTATTTTATTGCGGTCAGGAGTAACTATATACAGTTTATACCTGGAGACTTCTACCCAAAATCTCCGCTCCAATTCGTCTAATCGAATTGGAGGAGAGATCCAAATAGCGAAGGGCCTTCAAGCCCGAAATGGCCTCCAATATATTCTGAAATAAAAGAAAGTATCACGGGGCAAACATTTCAGATTTTGCAATATAAAGTATATATAATCTTTAAGAAATTCTGCTTTCATAGTTGATACATATTTGATAAGACTTTAAATGAGGGTTCACGTTCAGTTCAGGAAAGCGGAATATCTCCGTGCTTTCACTTACAGTGGCATCCTGATTGAGGCCACAGTCCTGTAAGTCCAGACTTTGAAGGTGCTTGTGGACATTCAGCCCACGGGAGGTGATGTACTTCCACAGCTCATTTCGAGCCATATCCGTAAAGGCGACTCGACGAATGGCCAGGTGTTCCAGGCGCACCCGCCGAGACCGCATGAGGCCCTGCACCAGGTTGTGCTGAAATAAACACACCAATATATATACTTGGCCAATGATGGTTACTAAGTTACTATCAACAACTAAGTTACTATAAGTATTACTAAGTTACTATAATATAAATGTATATATATATTATATATATGTATATATATATATATATATATATATATATATATATACTATTACTATTACTAAGTTACTATTAATGGTGGTTACTAAGTTACTGGTAGCAGGTTAAGCAGTTAACGTGATCATTATTTATGCAATATTCGAATTTATGGATTAAATTCACCGACAGCATAGGAAATTGCAACAAAAGGATAAAACTTGCCATAACGATGCACATGTCTGTGGCCTCAATATCCACAAACGCATTATCGAATATCAATGTTCGGAGATTTATAGACTCCCCCAACGCCGCCACAATCGGCTCCATCGCGTCCGGCCCAATCGAAGTGTTTCTGAACTCCGCCCGTCCCAGATTGGCCACGGCGCGGATCTGGTTGGCCACAACTTCTCCTGAAATAAGATAAATACATTAGATAAATACATAAATCATAATCATTAGTCATTAAATAAAGTTTCCTGTCGAACACGTTCTTTTAGATTTTGTTTCTTCGTTCGTCATCTGCTAAAGATTGGTTTTATGAAGTTCATTGTCATTTGCATGGCAAGGCAATCATGGAAAATCATGACTGCTCACTGGGAGTGTTTAGCTACATTTTTGCAGAAATGCATTTTTATTTGTTTTGCTCATTTTTCCGCTTATTTTTATCTCTTTCAAACAGTGAGCGCCACCGTCATGTTAATCACAAGACCATGCGATTGATTTCGGTTGCAATTGCAACTCCATTAATTCTATCATCAGCAGAAGCGTCAATGTTTTTGTTTTTCTGTGACCAGAAATTTGGCACCAATAATCTGCGCAATTCAATCAACTAATATGCAAATTAGGTTTAGAGACTAAATATTGGCAGTATGTCAAAGTTTCAGATACGATATACAGCTTCATGTCATCGCTTCTTTACAGTTATGGTTTATTTTTCTGTCAGGTAATGAGCAAGCTTTGATCCGCCTTGATCCACTATTATTTTCAGATGTTTTTTTACAAATTCAACTAAAGTTTCCAAGAGACTCTTGCTACCAAGAGTACATTAATAGGTTGGAACAGTTGAGAAACTTTCTGCCATGAGTTATAGAGCTCGCTTGGATACCTCTATCGTTCCAACCACCAAAAAATCTGCGTACAACCAAGAGAACATAATATAAGAGTGTGCACTAGGCACAATCTATGTTATCAGAGCAAAAACTATGCTGCGCTCGCTAACGGCCCCGCCTCGCAAATCAGAGCCTAGTGTCCCCCCCCGGCAAATCAGTACCTATTCGAAACGGGGGCATGCTCACTCGCTCTATGTTTAATATGTGCTTAAGCTCGAAAACACAAGCAGTGCGCGTGTGAATTTTGTGTCTGTTTCGAGCTGAGCTTTAGAACGCAAACAGCGCTTAAAATTCTTTGAAGTGATGGGTCTATTGGGGGGGGGATGGGACGTTAGCGAGCAGAGTATAGGTTTTACTCTGACAACATACAGCGTGCCTAGTGACACAGTCTTATATTATGTATTCTTGGTACAAGGTTTGTCAGCGAGCCCCAACAATGGATAGATTTTGTGTCGTGTGCAAATGTTTTCAGCGTGCAAATAACTTTTGCAGCAGGCACAAACAATGCACATAAGTTTACTGTCGTTCGGATCAGGAGAAACGAAATTCCGGGGTCATATGTCAAAAATCTAAGACATACAATACTTCGCAAAAAACCTTCGCACAATCAAAATTTTGTCGCCAAGATCCCATAGAGCTGATCCAGTTACATATTTTATAACTTGTAAGCTCCAAGATCACGAAATTCACCCAATATATGGAATTGTGGTTTTGCAGAATTTACCATTTTCCTATTTTCCAGTATCCACAGGCAGGGTGTCATTGGACAACGCTTTACGGGCTGAAAAACTTTTGTAAAATATCGTACTCTTAATGACGCACTCAGTTTCCGTAACTTACGAAAACCGGATACTCGGGAACTAAAACTGTACCAGCAATGCCCCAAAACCTGGATTTCATTTGACTTAACAAATTAACATTTGACATTAACAAATTTTATGTGCCAATTTGCAAATGTACCAGCTTCGCGGAATTCTCGACAAGCTAGTTTAATTATAGAGTTTCCGTGAATTCCTGGAACTGGTTGCATTTCTTTGAGTTATATAAATAATTATTGTACAAGAGCTTCGGAACTCGTCAAGAGCTTTCAAATGATACCAATACTGTTGGACACTTTAAAATAAATATATAACCTTAAAATTCGGAAATGAATACTTTAATGTCGGAAATTGTGGTGTAAATCTAATTCTGAAAACTAGGAGTCAATAATTTGAATGAATGAAATAATTGTAAGAATAAAAAGACAAAAACATAGTTTTGTATATTTAAGATTTTCAGTAAATGAGATACGGATTTTCAGGGCTTTCGGAATCTCCTGTTTCGGACGATTCTAAAGACATGCACCTTGTTGGGGTTTGCCTCAGAGGCTGTTACGTTATCATCGGATGATAAGAGACTATTTTCTGGTTTCTTCTTTTACCAACTTGGCATGCGCCAATTAACTATATATTATGCACTCTTTTTTGCATTTTAGGTGTTCCGTTTTTCAAATCTCAGAAATTTTGGATGCCGTGCCCATTTTTGCCTTCTGTGGAGTAAAGCCTTACTTGATTAGAATGAGTTAGAATTAAAATTACAGGCTAAATGAGAATCGTTACATTTCTGAAAATACATACTAGAGTTGGCTTTTGGCATTGGTCTTCAGAACTGATATGTCGAACGCACAAAGTTTGTTGAAATGTCAGTCAGTGCAATGTCAAAAATTGTCAACATCATCGATTATGTCAGAAAGGCGTATTTGAAGAAAGTTCAACAATTTTATATTTTTTAAATCTTTGAATTTTAAGAAGATCCTTGACCAAACCAGAGAGATCAGATTCAGATAAATAAATCTTACATTGTCTCAGATACCTAAGTTACATTGGATCCATTATTTGTTAGATTAGTTTAGTTTTGTGTTGGTTTTGTTTAGTGTAGTCAAGAGTCTATTACAGGAAGAGTGAGACACTCAACCTTCCCAGTATATTAAACTTGCAATATGCTCGGCCCACAGGCCGAAATCTCGGGAGAGGTGTACCACTTACCGATGTTAACCATATGTTTACCTGTGTTTGAACTAAAACGCTTCAGACTGGCTAATCACCTACCTAGTTCTGACGGCATACGGTAGTAAAAATCAGTCAGCGAAGAGCTAAAAGCTGTTACACGCTTCTATGTTTAATCGAGTCCTCCGAGATCTCGAGGGGTTTGCTCATACAATTAAACTTGACATAAAGTAGGCGGTTAGCCAATCAGATGTGTTTTAGTTCAATCATTTACGAACACATAGTTGACAGCGGTAAGTGGTACCCCTCTCCCGAGATTTTGGCCTTAATGGGCCAAGCATATCTCAAGTTTAAAACGCTAGAAAGGGTTGACTGTCTCACTCTTCCTATTAAAGACACTTGCTGTGGTATACTTTACTTTAGTTTTGCCACTAATTTTTACAATCTGCTTACAGGCACGGCACATTTCATCGTACCTTCCTGATTATGCAAAATGGTGTAGTATCTGACGACCTATTGCTTTGGAGTTTCGGCTTGATATTGTGAACCTACAAATCGATCTCCGATTTCTGGATGACTTCCAGCAATCTTTGCTTTCGGGTGCGTTCTGTTTTATTCTATTTAAATTTGCAGAACGCCTGCGCTCAAATGTTGCATGCCGCAGTCATATATAGGCACACAGAGCAGAATCCTTTCAATTCTGAGTTCCAATTTAATTGTGAAACTAATTTTAATGCAGGTACCGGTCTCACTTTGTGGAATGATTTTTAAAAACACATCTTGTCCTATTTTAGGAGTTAGAGTTAGACAGAAATTTGCTTTGTTTTAAGCATTATTTTAAAACATGCACATAATGAGGAAATCAACTGAAAATTTGAGATTGAAATTTGAAATTAATGGAAAATGTGGAACGCAAAACTTTATATGCAATACAGGCACTTCGGCTCCGTTAACAATACAGCTTAAAGAAAATAAGCATAATGTTCGTGTTACTTAAATTTCAATCACTTCATTTCATCTTGAGTGAAGCTTGTCAGATTCACATTCCTCAGAAAGTTCAGCAGCATATAATGAAATTTCAGATTCAGTTTATATATTGAAAAATTGCAGTCAAAATTGCAAAACTTTGTGTCAGATGCCGAATTGGAGACCGAAATATCAAACCGATCCGATCAGGCTTCAACTTCGTTTTACTGCATATAGTAATTTTTTGAATGCATAGTCATTTTTTCAACCTTTTACCCCGGCCAATCAAAGGGTTCTGTCAGCTTACGTAAGTGTTCAACTGTCCTATTTGAAAGGAAGACAATTTCGCAGGAATTAGAAATATCTTAGCAGCTGCCTCTTGAGTTCAGAGCTAAACCTCTTTGTGAGTCTTAGATGGAATAGTTCTTTACTAGGTAATTGTTGCAACCTGCACCTAGGACTGCAGTAGAGATCACAGGAAGTATTTTCAGATGTCACTGCAAGAAGGAAAAATGTTCAGCTTCATCGATTCTACCGGCAAATTTTAGAAAAATTCAAAAATTTAGGAATTCAAAAAATTTTCAAATTTTAAAAATTTAAAGTTTTTGAAATTTTTGAAATTACTGAGCCTCAGGTAACACCTTCCCAAAATATGAACGCATAAATACCCCAATAACGCCCAATCCAACCAGTTCGTATTGAGGGAAGGATTGTGGTAAAGATCCCAAATTTGAGCCTAGTCAGTCTACTTGAGTCTGATTTGTGAGAGTGGCTTGATAAGAGTAAAATTAGCTGTTTGTTCCCCGCCCCGCATGCAGAGACGATTTTGCTGCTGCTGCATAAAGTATGCCTGCTGTTATATTATAATAATAAAAATGATATATTACTGATACCAAGAGTGTATAATAGATAAGAGTATGACACTCTTACACTAGCATGAACAAATCGTGCTAGGTATGCTCGGTTTATTAACTCGGGACCCCCCGTAACTTCCGGGGGGTCCCACTTTGCATTAATTACACGCATTCATATAAGCGTGCGTCTGCTCGCTGATAGGCCCACTAGCCTAAGGCTTACTGTTGGTAATTTATTAGTTATTTTAATTAATTACTTATAACTTTAATTAGTTTAGTACAATCAAAAAACTAATTCGACAATTTTGTAGCATTTTTCTGCTCTTTTCAACGATTTAAAAATTGTTGCATAATACAAAAATTCGAAAGAATGTAATCTGCAACAATTTTTATATCGTTGAAAAGAGCAGAAAAAATGTTACAGAGTTGTTGAATTAGTTTTTTAATTGCATTAACCTAATTAAAGTTATAATTAATTAATTAAAATAACTAATAAATTACCTACAGTAAGTCTTAGGCTAATGGGCCAATCAGCGAGCAGACACACGCTTATATGAAAGCGTGTAGATAGTGCAAAGTGGGATCCTCCCCGGAAGTTCCGGGGGGGGGGGGGTGCCGACTTAACGCACCGAACATACCTAGCATGATTTGTTCATGCTTAGTGTAAGAGTGTCTCACTCTTACTATTATACACTCTTGCTGATACTATAAATATTCTGACCTGCTTCCCGTGTAACAACGGCTTCCCCGACTCCACCTTCATCAATGAACTGATCCATTTTTAGTCCAGTTAACTGATTAAGAAACAACGATATATATATATAAGATAAATAAGGATATAACCAATAAAAGTATGTAAATGTCAGAATTGGAAAACAAATAAAAGAATAAGAATAAATATAATAAAAAATATATAGGAATAAATATATAGGAAGACTAAATATGATAGTTATCCAATGAATAATGAGTCAGTGAATAATCAATAATAAGTCCAATTTGAATAAGTTTCAATAAATCCAGTTACAGAATTGTTGATAGGATGATAGCTTTATTGGTATGTATCTCAACTGAATCAAATTTCAAAGCTTGTGAAACTGCAGCTAATCCTGCATTATGCAAATTAGGGTTCCGGACCATTCTCCTATTCCAGCTTATTATAAACTGGAAGCAGTATGCAAATTAGGGGTTTCGAGTAGTTTTCCCTGTTTCATTTCGAAACTCCGAAGACTGAAATCAAGGAATTCCTGAAAATCGCTAATTTGTTGCAGTGAAGTGTCTTACAGTTAGGAAGGAGCGCAGGGTTGTTCACTGGTCCTGTAGTGAGATTCAGCAAATTTCCACGGCCGGAAAACTGTAAGGGAAGCAGGCATACTAAAGATTGATAAGCCTGCAATGGGAGTTCAGCTGATGGCCCTGTGGTGTAGTTGGTTAGCATGTCTCTGCTCTGGGGTCAGAAGGGCCGTGGTTCGAAACCCGGCTCGGCCAATTCTTACTTTCAATGGTGAGTGCAAAGTTGAACCTTCCTCTACCGTTCTCTTTTCTAGGTCCTGGTTTCGTGGGTGCAAGGGTGCCTGACGCGTCCCGTTCGAGCTTGTTCTTGGCTTCTTCTTGGTCCACCAGCCCTGGTTGAAGCGCTACATGATCAAGACGAAAACAAGAACAAGCCCTAACGGGAGGCATGAGGAACCCTTTATACCCACGAAACCAGGACCTAGAAGAGAGAAGGCAAGAGGGACGTTCAGCTTTTCTCTCACCATTGAAAGTAAAGATTTGGCCGAGCCGAGGTTCGAACCACGGCCCTTCTGCTCCGGAGTCAGACATGCTAACCACTACACCACGGGACCATTGCAGGCTTCAATTTTTGAAATGCCTGCTTCCCTTACAAAGCGTTGCAGCTTTGGTTGAAAGCCCGATCCGCTACCAGATTCAGTCCTAGCGACAGGGGCCACCGGATCTGCAGTGCTCACCGGAGCTCTCGGGCTCCATGGACCTTTAATTTTATTTCGAGTACGTCGACATGAAGCTGCTTCAGTCTGGCAATAGCAGCAACTTTCGGTCTATGGATTTCTTGGCTAGTAGAGGGCTCAGGCTTGGAACCGGGCCTAGTAACGGCCCACTCTTGAAGGGTATAGTAGTGGGCTTTGGGCTTTTGGAGCCTGTGCCCGCCCCGCCTGATAATTTAGGCACAGACCCGGACAGGTCAAAACTCGGCGGTTGAAATGGTTTAGTCATTTACGGATTTACCAAATTGAAATATTTGGTCCCCACTGAAATAATTGGTACCCACTGCTAAGTTTTATCTAATTATGCTAATTATATTTGTAAATTAACAATTGACAATTTCCAAATCTTGAGCAAATCCCATCATGTTGCATATCATTCAAAATCTCGGTAAAAGCTTTTGATAAAACTTAGATGTATGCCTATACCTATGATACAATGCTTAGACATATGCCTTTTGCCCTTTTGGTTATAGCAAGAGTTTATAGTAGGAAGAGTATGACGCTCAGCTTACAATATGCTCGAAACATTTAGACATCTCGGAGGGGGGCTTCTCAGCGTGTAAACATACAACGCTGACATTTTTTTCAAAAACGGGTGTTTTCGCCAAATTAAATACTACAACTGGAGCTAGCTAAATCGTACAGTAATAATTTCTATCATTATGTTGCTTAGAACGAGATATTTCTAACGGCCATTAACATTGTATAGTTCAGTTCAGGCAATATCTTACAAAACAGACAATAAATCATCTTTCCACGAAAATTCTTGGAATTTCGTTATTTCTTCAAAATGCCTCGCGTTGTTGCCGGAATTGTAAGAGATTGCCTGAACCGGAACCATATAATTTTAATACCCTTAAAAAGATATCGTTCTGCGCAACATAATAATATAGAAATTATTAACTGTACGATTTTGCTAGCTCAAGTTATAGTATTTAACTTGGCGAAAACGCCCGTTCTTGAAAAATGTCAGCGTTGTATGTTTACACTCTGAGAAGCCAGCCGAGATTTAGCCTTACTTTATCCAGCATATTGAAAGCTTACTTTATGAGGAAGAGCTAAGTGTCATACTCTTCTTGAGATTGGAGATTAGAGAGATTTTTGAAGAGATTTGAGAGGGAGAGAGAGAGAGAAATAGAGAAGAGAGTAGGAGAGAAGGGAAAGAGAAGGTTAGAGAGGAGTCTTCCTATTATAAACTCTTTGTTGTATGTATTCTTCTCAAAATTTGAACTGTTTCCACCATTCGGTTTTAAGGTTGTTAATTTACATGTAAGAAGCAAATAATGCTTTACACCTGTTTTTAACAGTATAAAAAGTGTTAAAATGTGTAAAAAATGTGAGAAAAGTTTCAACCTTAAATTCAATTCAAACCAAACCAGTAATAATCATGGTTTGGCCAACCTTTACTTCCACCTAGACTGTTAGCTTCGTTGTTACTTGTGCCGCTCTATGTTATTTTAGTGTCCACCATCGCTACCCCTGGATCATTAGACTTGCTCCGTGCTTAGGCCGATTCCTATGTCAAAAGCTGTTGCAAGAAGTACAACGTCGTTGCAGTGCATTGCAGTTTCCACTTACAATTGGGATGATCCCTCGTTCTTGAATTTTTTATTTGCTTTGGATATTTCGCGGTGCCATGTGGCTATCGCATTAGGATTTTGGAATCTTGACGTTGCGATACTGCATTTATTATACTGCACTTATTTTATTATATATATAATGCACTTCGTGCATCCTATTTCCTTATGTTAATTGAATAGAGATAATAGAGTTGTTTTGCTTTTCCAGTAGTATTAGGTAATATACAAATATAAAAATGGTGTGGTCCTGGTATGACTTTCCGACTAAGTTAAATCCTAAATCTAACATAATCAATCCAACCGGTGATTGTTCCGTATATATACGCACACCTGTGTCTTAAATTCGCAAAACAGCCGATTGAGCAAAAATTTGGTATTCGTGCATTTTAAAATATTTCTGATCGATCTGCGATAAAAACTTTCTGCGATCTGCGATAAAATTTCAGGGGACCAGGGGAACCAAAACATTTTTCTCCGATTTCGCTGAAATGTTGCATACAGGAGTTTTCAGGGTCGCTGAACACGCATGTGAAAACCATTTTTTGAGCCAGTTTTTCGTTAGCTAGAAACAAGCTTAAAAACTAACGAAACCATGGATTGATAAATGGTTTTCAGATGCGTGTTCAGCTACCCTGCCCGGAAAACCTCTGTATGCAATTTTTCAGCGAAATTGGAGACAAAAAATTTTTTGGTTCCTCTTGGTCCCCCTTTAAAAAACTTAAAAACTTATATTTTTAATATTTTAAATTTTTATCACAGGTTGCTTACAAATGTGTTAAAATGCACCCATTTCAAATTTGAGCTCAATCGGTTAAGTTTTGCGAATTTTAGATATAGGTGTGCGTATACGGAAAAATCACCATTCAATCTACTCAAATAGCAGCTCTATAACAGCAACTACTTGCTTACTTGCTTAAGGTGGTGATTCCTTTTGGAGACATCAACTTTGAACCATTAGTACTCAAACAATACTTAGAGTTAAGAAGTCATTTTTACATCGAAATGCAGCTTAACATTTGCTCTTTTTTTCCGTACGCCCCACTCCAGTTGGATGTGCACCTGTTAGGAGTAGTGTCAGCCACGATAATTTTAAATTTTGACTATAGGGGAAGGGTGATTGGCTGACACCGAATAATTGTCTTCACAATTACCCGAGGCGTTTACCAAGGCTGGAGATTTGTCCATCACCGTCTATGTGATGAACGCACCTCGGCAGCTCCACCCGAAGGCGGCCGCCCCTTAACTCTCGGACAATTAATTGACATTGGCGGGAAGGGGGGATTGCTAAAGTCCGGTGCCAGCTGGCCCGTTTGAAAACAAAACATTGTAAATTTTGAGGGATCCTTAGGATCCAAAGTCTCATGTTTGCGGCCGATTGATGCAGATAATACATTCTCCCAATCTGATCAGCCTTGTGTGTTGCGTTGAGCTGTACAGCCGTGACTTGGTAAATGTTTAAACAAATTTTAGTAAGACAGAGACCCGGGGGGACCTTTTTCACCCCCCAAGCATTGTCTGTAATAAAAAATAAATTAAACTAACATACTTTTTGTTTTTGCTTACCACTCGCCTGGTAACCCCTGGCGAGCGAGGGGGGCTCCTGGATGGGTGTTGTTGCGTTGTAGGAGTTGCAGTTGTTGTTGTTGATGCTGCTGTTGTCGTTGTTGTTGTTGTTGTAGTTGTTGTAGCAGTCAATATTTCTTCTTCTTGTGTAGGGGGAAGGCTGCAAATCCTTCGAAAAAAGTATTTAGCTGCAGATATATGCAGCCTTCCCCTTCCAGTACTTGATCAAAACCATTTGCTCTTTCTAATGAATACAACGAAACTAACTTTAATTCTCTGAAATTATTTTACTTCATTTTCGAAGTAATTCAATTTTCCAGATTTTTTGCAGACTAAATAAAATTTTTTCGTGAGGCATCGGCCACATCATTAGATTCCACTATCAAATAGCTGGGGACCCTTTTTTAATTATTATGAAACCACTCTTCGTTATAAAGAAATTAACTAAAATGTATGCGCAACCTGGATTTTGCCTACTTTTCTCAACTTTGGCAAGCGACCACTTTAGCTAGAAAGCAGCAATCGGGACAACTAAAAAAGGGTCCCTGGGTATTTTAGTGTAAAACACGTCCAGTAAGTGGCAACCATCTAGCTTGCATAGTAAATGCTCCACAATCGCTGGTAAAAATTTGGTCATGTTTTTGCAAAAACTACAATTTCTATGATAGCAGCGTATGGGGCAGCAGTTAGAAGATTATAATATCACGGATAATCGGTCTCGACGAGACCTTCAAATTGACACCCGTAGTTTAATTTTACAGTTTATGTAGCTCAAGAAATGGCAGATTATTTGATTTCTGCAAAAATGAGAAGTTTTCAACGCCAAAATAGGAAAATCGACTATATCTCACGATAGCAAAAAGCTAGAAAGGTACTTTGAAACCTATAGTCCTACGGAGGCACTTTTAGAATACCACAGAGGCACTCAGAGTACTACAGAGGCACCTGTACTATAGAGGTACTTTTGTGTCCTACTCAGGCACTTTTGTATCCTATGCAGGCACTTTATGCGCAGTAGAAACACTCTGTTCTACGGAGGCACCTTTTTGTCCCTGAACAGTTGCACTTTGAACTGTAATTAATTCTACATAGAGTACAAACGAAAATAAAAATGTATGCATTGCACTAAGACTGACGTGATATCTCCAACTAATAATATATTCAAAACAGAATCATTTGAATCAGAATCAGAATCAGAACATTTCCGATGCAAAAGCTAATTTCATAAATAGAATAAACGAGCTAAACCCTGCCGATCCAAATTATTATTTTATTGCTGATCAAATTTGGACAATGTCTAACATTTTTTGGAGTAATATATCTATTTTTGCTGTTTTCAAATGAAATTTTGTCTTGTTATTTTCCAGGTTTAACAACCCTATGTATTTGCGTAAAATTAAAATGATTAAATCTTCAGTAAAGTTAATGTTTTAAAACCGAACATTTTAGTAGTTAAAGACTTTGTATGGTAGTGCAGTGCCTCTGTAGGACAGCATAGTGCCTGTGTAGGATTATAGAGTGCCTCTATAGTACAGTAAGGTGCTTCTGTAGTATAGTGCCTCTGTAGTACAGTTGGTGCCTGAAAGCGACAAGTGCCTCCGTTGGACATAATCCTTTGAAAAGCAAAAATGTAGAGCTCAACAAGATCTTTCGAATGAATATAATCATAGCTGTGTAGAAGCTGTCTAAATGTCAAAAGTCGGCAAAAACTGCCCTGAAAGGAGACGTCGAAGTTTTGAAGCGGGATTGCGCGGAGTGTGTTAGGATGCTAAAAGAACTTATTTTGGAAAGTTTCGTCAAATTTCATAGTGGTTTGGGCCGTCAACCAACACTATGTGCCCAAAAGGAATCACCACCTTAAGATACTTCAATTTAATTCAGCGGACTGAACTATCTAATCAAACACAGTTCTAACCAGTCAAGCCATAGCCAGTTAGTAGGCAAAACATCGAAATCTATTCAGCAGTCAACATGTTTTCGAAGTTTATTCAGTTCAAGGCATCGCGACACCCCGATTGGCTTCATAGCAAAATTTTCAAAGGTCACTCAGTTGTCAAACTAAATAGGCAGTTAATGCAGGCAGATAACGCACAGATGGACCGTTATGCTGCAGTCATGAAGCAGAACCTTACTACAGACTGAACGCAACGCAGACAGGCGAAATTGACACTTTGTTTTGGAAACATCAGACTTCATGCTTCATCGTTTTCGGCTAGTCCAATTTGCTGCTTCACCGCTATTTCACCTGCTTCCACCTCTTAAGGAGGGGACTACTACCGGTTTGCCCCGACTTTGTCCGATTGGCCTAATTGTCGGCACAGATATACAGCATTGGTGTGGTCAAATACAGCATGGGCATATGCCAGATTACAGCTCATAGCTAGCACTAAAATTAAAATTCTTTGTCGTTAGCCAAAACTTAGTAAATTTTTGGCAAAAACTTCAGTTTGAAGATCTCTTAGATGCAAATACGACACAGCCATCTAGTATGTTTTGCAGATGGGGACACTCAAAATCATAATGCCAAATGGCAACCTTGAAGCTAAGGCCTAGCACCAGCAGAAATTAGTTATCAATTATGTTGGTAGTTGTGAAAAGTGGGAGGGGGTCGGGCACATTAAAGTGACTGCTGCACGCAGCTGGAAGGCAGCTAAGATCTCAAAATCCGATATTACATGACCACACCCATGCTCTATATCTGTGGCAAAATGTAGGCCATCCGACAAAGTCGGGGCAAGTCGATTTTAGTTGCCCCCTTTACAGGGATGATTCCTATTGGAGACATCAACTTTGAATCATTACTGCTCATTTATTACTTTGGAGCTAACAAACCATGTGTATATCAAAATGCAGCTTAACATTTTCCTTTTATCCATATTCCCCGCTTCAGTTGGATGTGCACCAGTTAGGAGTAGTGACAGCTCCAATAATTTAAAGCTTTTGCTGCAGGGGTCCCCCAGGCGTGTAGCCAAGAAGTCGGGCAGTGGGGCATTCCCCCCCACCGAAATCAGATACAAAAGAAAATTTTTAAAGCCTATTTGTGGGGAGGCACCAGATTTTTCCAAAAGAATTTGCGCTTGCGGCGCTCATTTTGCATAAAACTACCTCCAAAATACTGAACTGTACTGGAATCTGGCGCTAAACACAGTTAGTTAATTATATTGAGTCAGCTAAAATTTCGAAACATTTTCGACTTGCCCCCGAAATTTTTTCCTGGGTATGTCAGTGACTGGGCATGGGTGAGTAGCTGACATCGAATAATTGTCTTTGCATTTTGCAATTACGCGAGGCGTTTACCAAGGCTGGAAATATGTCATCATCGGCTGTGTGATGAAAGCACCTCGGCAGCTCCACCAGGAGGCAGCCGCCCCTTAACTCTTGGGCAATTAGTTGACAAGGGTGGAAGGGGGTGCTATTTTCCGGCGCCGGCTGGTACCAGAAGTGTACGCTAAAATACAAAAAGCGGGTCAGGCGGACCATAGGTAACAAAACAATGGCATTGTCACAAATATATTACAATACAGAAACATGGTTGACGTTCAGAAATTTGAGTTTTTGCTTGAAATCGAGATTGAAAAGTAAAATTCATTTCTTCGACGTGCCCTGTATACGTTGCATCACCATGTAAATAAGGAGACTTCACATTAGTTGGCCAGATTACTATTCCTTTGCCAATGAATGAAATTGGAAGTCAGGAAGCGACTCCATTGAAAAAAGTGAAAGCTTTCGAAATATCGGCCATCCTTAATGAGTTTAAATTTTTTATACACACAAAGAAGCTTCAACAGACTGGCAAAAGCTGAAAGGCCCTCACTAATGTCCAAGTTGCAACTTGACCTCTATACAGTACATTTTAATACACACTACTACTGTTTAGGATTGAGACCAAATTAGTAGGTATTCACAGAGATGGACGCGGGACGAAATTTTTCGTCCCGTCCCGTCCCGTCCCGCATTCAATTTGTTTGTCCCGTCCCGCGGGATCCCGCAGTCCCGCAGATTTGATGATACCCGTCCCGCAAAATCCCGCATAATTTCTTCATTAGCTAAAATTAATGGTAACTAATACTAATTTAATGTGAAAATTTAAAATAAGTTATGTAAACTTTACGCTATTTTATTTTTCTTTGCTAAGATGTAAAGTCAATATTTATTATTCAAATACGCTGCTGTGTGTAAAAATATGAAATGCTTATATCTCTGCAAACAAACAATATCAATTGTTGATTTCAAAATATTGGCCAGATTGGCCAAATAAAATCAAATTTAGCGGAATCAGAAGATTACTGCCATACAAAAGCGATGGAACCGGGTCACCGTGTCAACTTCTGTCACTTTTCGGAGCGAGTCACTGGGTCACCGGGTCAAGAGCTTGGATCCGGCCTTGATCTGGTTGTCTTTATTTCCCACAGATAATTTCCCAGAAATTTTTGGTTTAAAACTAAAAGTTTTAGGTCTAATTTCAATGTGATACTGATACTTGATTTGCATGTTTTGAAATTTAACTTGCGCTTCATAATTTTCGCAGCTTGAGGTTGGTTCAATATGGTCTCCAGCAGAATAAGTGTTTGTTCTCATCGGTTCCATGATTATTGCATTGCACAGATATGTTAAAACTAGCTGGTTTGCAAATTATAACTGATTAAAATATGCAATGCAGATAAAGCCAAGTTTCAAAAGTCTCTAGCTTTGTCCCGTCTTTAAGTTAAAAATCAAACCCTTGACTGGTTATACATATTCAACACTTTATACAACTTCGAAATCATTTACATTACCTGCATATACTCAAAATTAAGCAATAACTTTCATTCAGAAAAGATACGCAAACAAGAACAGCAAATGAACCTATATTACCTTAAAATTAAATTTTACAGAACAATTAGAAGTGTGCCTGTAATGTTTTAAAAAGTGTTTATCTAGCTTTCTTATAAATTCCCTAATTTTGAAGTAAATATATATAAGAAATTTCTGGCCCGTGGGATCCCGCGGGACGAAGGTTATCGTCCCATCCCGTCCCGTCCCGCGGGATCCCGCGGTATCCCGCGGGCTCCCGCGGTATCCCGCGGGCTCCCGCGGCCCGCTTCCATCTCTAGGTATTCACTCTTGAACGCTGAGATCTTTTAAGCTAATTGGTAAAGAATTATCTGATTCTCAAGCTTAGCATTCTACTTTGACAAGTTGTCGAATTGATCCTCAAGTCCACGTGTGTTGTTGTCTGAGAGGACCAAACATCTGCTCCAGATAAGAGGACCAAACTACAGACGGTTCCGGAAGGGAAGGCCATTGCTAGAGTTGAATGGAAAGGGAAGAAGGAAAAAGAGCTACGATGCAGGCTTCACCAATGAAGGAATTATTCCATAAAGTCACTAAAAACAGCCTACTTTCGGCTGAGCAGTGGACCCTTCATCTTATTACTGGACACCATGGAAGTAATTTTGATTTTAGAATTCATTTAACAGACGTCAGAAGATTTATCAGATTATTTTGTAGACAGAACAATAAATTTTTCCCCGATATCTGTTAATATCGCTCGATACCTCTATCAAATAGCTGAGGAGGGAGGGGACTCTTTTTTAGTCATGAAATCGCCCTTCTTTGTGGAGAAATTAGTTCGAAATTTTCCCCATTTATTGTCGTTTGCAAGTCTTGTCTGGTACCTATCGGTAGAGCTGCGGCCGGTTGACCAGCGCCAATTTCATAAAAATACTTCTCGAGTCCTCAAGTCGTTATTGAAGCAAGCAAACAAAAATTATACTTTTTAAAATTTTATCGACTAGCTCTGAAGTTATCAAAAGCTTCCCTGGTTCAGGCCTGGGGCATGACGATTTTGGAAAAGTAAGAAAAAAGTAGGAACAATTTTTTAAAAAAAGTAGGAAAAAGTAGAATCAAAAAGTAGGAATTTTAACAAAAAAGTAGGAATTTTCAGGCTTCATAATCGATTCTGCAGGCAAGTTATCTAATTTTGTCTTCAACAGAACGTCATTATATATGCAGATTTTCCGTACAGCCCAATCAATTCTTCATTCGTCTTGAAGCCTTTAAAAACGATCATGTACGTGTCTACAAGTTGAAGTCGTGATTCCCAATTTGGGCGATAGAGAAGCTCTAACGGCCTGAAATTTTGAATACATGTAGGCAGAGTCCATGGACCCCACAGGCCCATGATACAAAATTTGAGCTACATATCGAGCGAATTTTGGGCATGGCATTTTATACCTTCCTCTACAAAATTAAAACCTTATATTTGAAGAGTTGTTGAAACATTTCGATAGCGTTTCGATTTCGATAGCGATAACTTGCTAATTTCTGCGAGAATGAGAGTTACCTCCATATCTTAGCGGGACGTTAAATTCACTGACCGAAAGCTTTTTGTTTTAGCGAACCTGATCTAAAGTCATCTATATACATAATTTTAAGCGATTTAAGCAGCTTTTAACAAAAATGCGATTTTTAGCTTTTTCGGTGTTTTTAACAACGAAGCGTCGTGGGTCCGAGCTCGGCTTTTTCGACAGGGTTGGCACCCAGGAACAGGTTCCCTCAGAATCGCCCTCCCTCCTCCTAGAACCCAAGCGTGACGAGAAAACGAGGGTTTTGATGGTAAAACTTCAAAAATGTTTCCGGCTTCGCCTGATTTTTAGGTCTTTTTAAATGTTCCTTAGCTATTTTAAGCTTAAAATTAGGTTAATTATTGCATAATTTTTAGCTCAACAGCAAAAAATAGTGAGCCTTCAGTACTTTTTCGAAACACATAACGGTTTACATTGAGTATGCAGAATTTCACTTTGCAGAATTTCAGTTTGCAGAATTTCTACAAAGTGAAAGAAGGTAAATTTTTATTGCTTTCATTTTGCAGAATGATTAATTTAGGAGCTTTCACTTTGCAGAATTTTAAATGTCGGAACTTTCATTTTGCAGAATCTTGAAAATGTCAGAACTTTCACTTTGCAGAATCTTGAAAATGTCGGAACTTTCATTTTGCAGAATCTTGAAAATGTCAGAACTTTCATTTTGCAGAATCTTGAAAATGTCAGAACTTTCACTTTGCAGAATCTTGAAAATGTAGGGGATTTCATTTTGCAGAATCTTGAAAATGTCGGAATTTGCAAGAAACACGTACGTTTAATGCGCAATGACATATATACTAACTAATAAGGGTTATAAAGTATGTCATGTTCCAGTAAATACAACCAGTCAGTTTACAAGTAAAAACATAATCCTGGTTCGAAAGATATACCTATTTGAGATCTGGTTTGAGCAGTTTGCCTTTAAGGCTCTAAACAAGTCGCAAAATTTGCAACTTGCAATCCTAGCTGAAATATGTCCTCAACTTCCCCATCATCTTCCACCTCCAAACCGTTCATCCCTATCATTGCACCGTTAGGAACCGTGTCAAAATTAAAATCGTGTACTCGTTGAAATTTACACTAATTTCGAACGTTTTCTTTTGAGTTTACAACACGAAATTTACACGTTTCTTTTTGTAGCAGTTTTTGTTCCCATCTTTTTGCATTCCGGTAGTAACAGCTTTATCAAGCCCGAATGAACGCCTAAAAAGTTAAGTTAAAGGTTTTTTCTTCATTTTGTTACAGCACTAGCTTGCTTTGATAATAGCATTGCGTGCAAAAACTTCAAAAGTGCTCACTTCAAAAGAGACCGCTTACCCGATTTCTACACGAGTTAAATCGTGTAAATAAATCGTGTACACGACAAATTTTAGCCATATTTTTGACACGGTTCCTTAACAGCCATCGCTGGAGCACCTGCAACAGCTACACCAGCTATCGGAATTTCCAGACCGTTAATGGGAATCGCAGGGCCGTCTGGACCCTGGACTACCGCGGCCGCACCTAGACCGGACCTTGGCACAGAGCCAAAATTGGCCAGGTGCCAAAATGACCAAAAAAAGGTAGCATGGGGGGATCCTGTCTACCAACATATAATAGTAGTATGGTGCCAAAATGCCCACATCGTTCCAATAAGCGTTATTTACTCAGAAAAAAAACAAACGCATGGTAACTATCGCCTAGTGCAAAAATTCGAAGTTTCGAATTCGAACCTAAAGTAAGGTGGTACTTGTAGTACTACTCGAGTTGTTTACGATGGTAACCTTTTTACCACTCCCGGGCCTCTAATTAGCTGGCACCAGGCCAACACGGTCTCCAGGGGGCCGCGCAGACGCCTTTACACCCATATTATGTAGGGGCGCTATCGCGCCCCTACATAATACAGAAACATTGTTGACGTTCAGAAATTTGACGTTTTGCTTGAAAGGTAAACTAACTTCTTCGACGTGCCCTGTATACGTTACATCACTATGTAAATAAGGAGACTTCACATCAGTTGGCCAGATTACTATGCCTTTGCCCATGAATGAAATTGGAAGTCAGGAAGCGACTCCATTGAAAAAAGTGAAAGCTTTCAAAATATCGGCCATCCTTAATGAGTTTAAATTTTTTTATACACACAAAGAAGCTTCAACAGACTGACAAAAGCTGAAAGGCACTCACTAATCTCCAAGTTGCAACTTGGCCTTTTTACAGCACATTTTAATGCAAACTACTACTGTTTAGGATTGAGACCAAATTAGTAGGTATACACTCTTGAACGCTGAGATATTTTAAGCTAATTGGTAAATAATTATCTGATTCTCAAGCTTAGCATTCTATTTTGCCCAGTTGTCGAATTGATCCTCAAGTCCACGTGTGTTGTTGTCTGAGAGGACCAAACATCTGCTCCAGATAAGAGGACCAAACTACAGACAGTTCCGGAAGGGGAGGCCATTGCTAGAGCTGAATGGAAAGGGGAGAAAGAAAAAGAGCTACGATGCAGGCTTCACCAATGAAGGAATTATTCCATAAAGTCACTAAAAACAGCCTACTTTCGGCTGAGCAGTGGACCCTTCATCTTATTACTGGACACCATGGAACTAATTTTGATTTTAGAATTCATTTAGGAACCTCGTCCAAATTGAAAGCGTATATTTCAACCGTATAATTTCTACCGTATATACGGTTTGACAAGGTATCTACGCTTTTCAATGAACCAGTTTTTCCTGCTGCGCCTCAGCGCAACAGGTCTCTTATGTTTGCTCGGCCCGGGCCCTCACATGCATTTTGCTTGATAAAGATATTCCTCACCGTAAATGCGTGTGCATAATGGTTTAAGATAGGGCTTATATGATTTGCGTGTGAAATTTTGTTTTTCATTCCAAAGTACTTCTTTTCCCGATTCATGTAGAAATTACGCATATGTGTTTGCTCATGTATTAATGGCAATTCCAAAATCGGAAAGTCTATTCTCTGCTCTGATTGATGACTCAAAGATTAAGCTTTTTAACAGCTCACCAACGATTTCTCAAGTGCATGAATCTGTCAGAAACAATTGCTAACATGTAATGCTGAATTGTTTCAGGTTTTCTGGCGGTATAAAAGTAAATTCCTCAAACTTTAAAAACTGTTCAGACAGAGTTTTGCACGTATATTTTTGCAAGTGAGAGCTCCTTATAAAATAATTAACTGTGCAGCAGGTTTACAATTACTGAAAATGTCCGTCCAGCGAACACTTAATCTTTTGCACAAAATATTGCTTGTTACAGTTGACTTTTAGACTAAGCACTAAATTACATGTATGTAGTGCGGTACAAAGTACAAAGCAAAAGTGAGCAGGCTTTACAGCAGCCTTTAGAAAAGATTATATAAAAACTTAAAAAACATTAATATAACCTACGGTTGTTACAAACGTTTTATTATACGTTTTCAAAGCAAATTACGGTAGTAATATACGCTTCTAATTTAGACGAGATTCCTTAACAGACATCAGAAGATTTATTAGATTATTTTGTAGAGTGACGTATAAATTTTTCCCGAGATATCTGTTAATATCGCTCGATACCTCTATAAAACAGCTGAGGAGGGAGGGGACTCTTTTTTGGTTATGAATAGAGTTGTGACGCGGGCCGGTGGCGGGCCGCGGGCCGGGCCGGCCCAGCCCGGGCCCGGCCCGGATTTTTCGGCGACGGCCCGGCCCGCGGCCCGGCCCGCAAGATTACAAATAGGCGGCCCGCCACCGGCCCGAGGGCCGGGCCGGTTTTTTACACGGTAAATGGCAATTTTTCAATAAATTTCGGTGCAATTTCAAGTCTACAATCAAAATTTCATTTACGGATTTTCAATGGCTTTGTTTTAAGATGATTAATTACACATAATGGAAGTTAGAATTGAGCTGTGTCGGTATCTGTGCGTTTAAGGTTGTTATGTGGTGGCTACTTATTGGATATATGTACCTAATCCATTTTAAGTTTCGTCTATGAGAAGGGTGTAGAAGCTTTTTATATGCGAACAGTTGTCCCAAAACAATTGGAATGAAAACATTCGCTTATATGATTAGGTTTGATGGTACTGGTATTGATGTAAGGGGGCATCGTTCGCAGTTTAAAACGCAGTGCTCTTGCTTGCGATTGTAATTGCTAATTTGAAACTTACTTAACCAACATCCAAAACCTTGTTAGACAAACTAAATGAAATTTGGTTTAGTTGATTCCCTGCTATTGGTCATGTAAATTAGACCTTTATGTCAAAATCAAGCACGTGGACAAACTTAGCACTTGAGACATTTATTTTGAGGGAGTGAAAAGCTTCAAAAAAGTAGGACAGCATCTTTGAAAAATAATGGAATCGGAATTGTACAAAGGTTAAGAGTGGGGTAGGAACGACAGCTTAGATTTGTATATGGATAATGTGTGGAATTCTGCATAACAATGTAATATTTACCAAACACGTAATCGACTGACCAGTGGCCGGCCACTTGTTGTATTTGTTTTTTGTGAAAAATGGAATACATAAAAATAGCCATAAAATAAGTTGAAATTAGACGTAAAACAAGTTGAAATCAAATACCTAATAGTTTTTGGGCCGTTTTTGACCGTTTGGACCTAATAGGGCCGTTTTTGCTATGACGGGCCGTTCGGCCCGTAGAAGTTTGCGGCCCCGGGCCGGCCCACGTGGCCCGGCCCGCCACCGGCCCGCGGGCCGGTGGCGGGCCGCGGGCTGCGGGCCGGGCTCGGGCCGGGCCGGCACGGCCCGCGGCCCGGCCCGTAGGACCCCATCGGCCCGCGGGCCGGCCCGGCCCGCAAAATTTTCTTATTTTCCAACACTAGTTATGAAATCCCCTTCCTTGTGGCGAAATTAGTTCGAAATTTTCCCCATTTATGGTCTTTTGCAAGTCTTGTCTGGTACCTATCGGTAGAGCTGTGGCCGGTTGACCTGAGCCAATTTCATTAGAATAATTCTCGAGCCCTCAAGTCGTTATTGAAGCAAGCAAACAAAAATTATACTTTTTCAAAATTTTATCGACTAGGTCTGAAGTTGTCAAAAGCTTCCCTGGTTTAAGGTGGTGATTCCCTTTGGTCACATAAAGTTTGCACTATTATTACTCATTCATTACTTGGAGTTAAGAAACCATTTTTATATCAAAATGTAGCTTGACATTTTCTCTTTAAAATGCATGCCACGAAACTAATGTTTCTAAAATTAAAATATTTTTCTTTTCTGTTTTCTGTTTCTTTTCTAAAATATTTTTAACACATTTTAGAAGAAGTATAATTTTCCAGAATTTTTGCAGACTCAAGTAAATTTTTTCGCGAGACATCGGTTATATCATTTGATACCTCCATCAAATAGCTGGGGACGATTTTTTATTTATTGTGAAATCGCTCTTCGTTATAAAGAAATAAGCTGAAATGTGTGCGTAACCTGTATTTTACCTACTTTTTCCAAATTTGTCAGGCGATTACTTTAGCTTGGATGCAGCAATCGGTTCAACTAAAAAATCGTCTAAATATTTGTGCAGAACACATTTGTTTAGTAGCAGCCCTCCAGCTTGCATGGTCAATGCTCCACTATCTTTGGAAAAATTGGTCGTGTTTTTTTCAAAAACTACATTTTTTATGATAGCAGCCTACAGGATAGCAGTTGGAAGACGATCATGCGTCGGATAATTTGTCCCTATGAGACCTTCAGATCGACGCCCTTAGTTTGATTATACGGCTTGCATAGTACGAAAAATGATGGATTATTTGATTTTTGCAAAAATGACAAGTTTTGTGCTAAAATGACAAATGACAAGACAAGACAAGAAAATTGGCTATATCTCACGGTAGAGAAAAGCTAGAAACTTGCTTTAAAAAGCAAAAATGTGAAGCTCAGTAAGATCTTTTGAATGAATATAGTCATCACTGCATAGCAGCTGCCAAACGTTCCGAAATTGGGAAAAACCACTCTGACAGGAAATATCGAATTTTTGAATCGAGATTGTGCGGTGGGTGTTAGAACGCTAAAAGAACTTATTTCGGAAAGTTTCGTCAAATTTCATCTCGATTTACGGCGCCAACCAACAATATGTGCCCAAAAGGAATCACCACCTTAAGTAGACCATTTTTACCTTGACCATGACCGGACCTATTTGTGAAAGGTTGAAATAAGGATTGAAAGAAGCGAAGTATCCTGGTAGGATATCGAATCGCCGAGCTTTGGGACTCAAGCAGGACGCTCTACTGCTGTGCAACACCTCCAGACATTGACACTAGCTTATTGCACTGATTTCAACCTTTCGAAGTTGCAGATATTTAAAATATTCTTGAAGTTAACCTTGACTCGACAACAAAAACTTCAGCGCTGATTAGCTACTAGAGAATATTTTCATGAAACTGCTCCCAGTACTCCTTTTGTTACGTACTTGCTGTTAATTGAAACTAATGCACAATTTGCCTTCTACAGTAAACTTTGGCTAACACTCGTTCAACTAGAAATATGAACGGGTCCTAAAGCGGGTTCCCAGTTCCTAATGCTTTCACCTACTTCACACATTACACCAACAAAATCTTTCTTTACTAAAAATAGACATTCAACACAGCAACAAATCCAAGCTAATATCATATATTAGCCAAAACAATAAACGTAAAAATTGGCAAGATTAGATTATCAACGTGATCTGTAAAGGCCTCCAGCAAAGAGGACATAAGACTAGCATAGATCAGATGGAATATCAACGAAATACCCGATGATTGCACAACACCTGAAAACAAACATTCAAACAGTCAAGAAAAGCTGATATTAAAAACAACTACGTAATTTACTTTAAACTTAATTTAAATTTTAAATTTGTATGATGACATGAAATGAAAGATCTAAGATCTGTAGATAAGAGTTGGATGAAATAGCGCAACAGTACACAAAATTATAACTCCCGATAAACAGCGTTAATGAACCGAAAAAACTCAAGCCAACTAGAGTACAATGGCTAACAAAGTTGTTACACGTATTAAACATTAAAAATTCATAATATTAACTTCAGCTACTTTACACATTCTCCAAAATACTTAACTCAACGGTTAGCGTACAAGAAATGACGCTTCGGCCTTGTCTGGATTTTAGGAAGGAATCGACTATTAATAATAATTGGCAATTGAAAAGCCTGCCTGTCGCCAATTTTAAAGCTCGAAGCAGGCACAAAATACGCGTACGTACAGCTTGTGCTTCGTGCTTTAACACACAACAAGCATAGAACGAGTGAGCGTACCCTCGTTTCGACCAGGTACTGACTTGCAGGAGCATCACTAGGGTTCAGCCGTTAGAGAGCAGGGCATCGTTTTTTCTCTGATAACTAAGAGCAAACTAGTGGCATACTCTTAGTTATTATGCATTCTTGGAAATAGTGTTGGGATTGGCCGAAAATTTCCATGGTTGGCTTGGCTTGGCTTGGCCGGAGTTTGAAGTTGGCCGGCCAATTGGCCGTTGGCCGTTGGCCGGCCATTGGCCGTTGGCCGGCCAACGGCCAAGGGCCAACGGCCAATTGGCTGGCCGTTGGCCGGGGGCCGAGGGCCGGCCAATGGCCGTTGGCCGGCCAACGGCCAATGGCCAACGGCCAACTGGTTGGCCGTTGGCCGCTCGTTGGCCGTTGGCTGTTTCTTAGCCGTAAGCTATAGGCCGTTCTTTAGCTATTTGTCAACGTTGACGAGCTGGAATTTACTATTTTTATTCGTGTACCGTGCTTAATTAGGCGTCAAATTAATTAAACTCAATTAATTAATTTAATTAGCTCCAACCCGCGATAACTCTGTTTAATTTTGCTGGAGGACCGCAATGAAGTGATGAGACGTTCACCGCCAGACAAATTTAAAAACTACGTTGTTAGCACACTTAAAATTTGCATGCAATTAGCAATATTAATTGTAAAATAACGCTGATAACGATAAAAATTGTCAACATCTAAGTGAAAATCTGTAGTACTGTATCTAATGTAACGTTTATAAGCAACATGTTTACGATATTATGCAGCAAAATTAAATTTTTCAACACAGTTAACGCACAGGATCAGTACATTTGAGCTTGGCCAGCACTCGGCCATTGGCCAGCCAACGGCCAACGGCCAGCCAGTTGGCCGTTGGCCGGCCAACGGCCAGCCAGTTGGCCGTTGGCCGGCCAACGGCCAACGGCCAGCCAATTGGCCATTGGCCATTGGCCGTTGGCCGGCCAACGGCCAATGGCCGGCCAAGCCAACTGGCCGAGATTTTCTCGGCCAACGGCCAATGGCTTGGCCGGCCAATGGCCGGCCATTGGCCAGCCATTGGCCGCACCGGCCAATGCACAACACTGCTTGGAAATACCATGAGTACATACATTATACATAAGGTTGATTTCATAGTCCCAGTTTCGAGTAAACGCGCGTATACGTCGAAGCGCGTCAATGCGCTACGCTGCCATGCTACATTTCGAGGCGTACACACGCGTCGACGCTTCCAAAATGTAACATCTCACCCAGGAGGCGTCACGTTACCGCTAGAAGCGTAGACGTGCCTATTTGTAGCATGCTAGTTTAGGCGCATTGAGGCACGTCGACGCGCGCAAAATGTTACTAACGTTAGTAGGCTGCGTATGCTCATTCGTTTTACAATAAGCCCTTTATCCGGACTTCCCCCCACAAGTATGATCTATCATTCAACATTGACAAATGATGGATCACATTTGCGGCGGTCCTGATGAAATCTCTAGAAACGAGTGAGGCATACGCAACGGCGTACTGTGTACTGATTTGCGGGGGAAGACCACTAGATACGCAATTGCGCAGAGCATGGCTCGCGAGCTGCTAACAGAGCGTGTTATGCTTGTCACACTCTTACTAAAGTCTGACCAAAAATTCTTGGAACCGAAATGTGAGCGGCTGTCCTGAGTTATCATTTGAAGGTAGCCTGTAAATGTATAATTTTTCGAATCCTCAGGAACCCGAGATTTCGAAAATCCGAAATTCCGGATTCCATTCAAGGAAAATTTAAAATTTTTAGTTTTTCGCCCAATTTTTATCGCAATGAAAATTTGGTTCTGACAGTCGAATAGAACTGGTCCCGCTACACATTTTTGCTCTTAGAAGCTTCTCACGAAAATGCACCCAATTTCCGGAATTCCGGGTTATCAAAATTACCGGATTTTAAAAATCTCCTCCAATACCCGCAAGATGGGTATCATTCGAAAGCATTTGTAGTAGAACATTTGTAAAACAACATTTGTAGTAGAACGAACTCGTGAAAATGCACTCAATTCCCGGAATTCGCGAAAACCCGATTTTAAAAATTTTCTTCAATGCCAACAATATGGGTATCATTCGAGAGCTCTTGATGAGCTGAACAAATCTTGTAATAGAACCAACTTGCAGAAATGAGCCCAGTTCTCGGAATTCACGAAAAACTTCCAAGCTAGAGTGAAATCTGGAATTCGTGAATTCCGGGATTTAGGTGCATTTTCAGACATTGGTTCTATTACAAGATTTGTTCAGCTCATCACGAGCTCTCGAACGATACCCATATTGTGGGTATTGGAGAAAATTTTTAAAATCCGGAAAATCCGGTTTTCGCGAATTCCGGGAATTGAGTGCATTTTCACGAGTTCGTTCTATTACAAAAGTTGTTCAGCCCGGTAAGAGCTTTCGAATGATACCCATCTTGCGGGTATTGGAGGAAATTTTTAAAATCCGGTAATTTTGAAAACCCGGAATTCCGGAAATTGGGTGCATTTTCGTGCGACGCTTCTAAGAGCAAAAATGTGTAGCGGGACCAGCTCCATTCGACTGTCAGAACCAAACTTTGATTGCGATAAAAATTGGGCGAAAAACTAAAAATTTTAAATTTTTCGTGAATGAAATCCGGAATTTCGGATTTTTCGGATTTTCGAAATCTCGGGTTCCTGAGGATTCGAAAAATATATACATTATATAGGCTACGTTCAAATGATAACTAGGACAACCGTTCACATTTCGGTTCCAAGAATGTTTGGTCAGACTTTAATTATGTACACACTCTTGGAAGTACCATATTATCATGCAGCAGAAACTCTTACCCGGCTCAAAAATAACACAAATAATCATGGAAATAAACTGAGCAAGCGCCGAGAAAGCAGAACCCTCCAGAGTCTTCCTGGAGCCTAAACAAATAGTCCATACAAAACTGTCACTGTGTTGTAGACATTATGTATGTATAGACAGTTTTCCACAATTGGACAATATTCCACCGTTCCAAACAGTAAGTACATCTGTACATGTACTAGCCATCACGAATTAAATTTAGACATAATATTATTAGGACACCATTGATAACCAACTACTAACTCTGAGCTTCCAATTGAGAGCTCTAGCAGCCACAACAGCATACCTCAGTAGAGACGTATATGACAGACAGCTAATTAATGAAGCAAAGGGAGTTTATAGAAGTCTATACATTAGTCCATCACTGGACTGCACCAAAAAAAGCTTAAGAATACATAGCTGCAGAATAGCAAAAGGCTAAGTCCGATTTTTGAATGGGAATCCAGTAGCTCACCTGTTTTTTAGGCCAAAATATATGGGGGGGGGCTTAAAGTTGGCCCCTCCCATCGATGGGGGGGAACTCACCAAAAGTGGGGAGCATAGTTTTGAAACAATTTTGCAAATTTTTACGTTTTTTGTGTAAGAATTGCCAAAAATAGACTAATTTTAGGTGTTTTTTACGCTAAAATAGCGAAAATTTCGTCAAAATTCCGGCGAAGCCGGAAAACTTTTTTAAAATGGTAAAACGGTAGGGTAAAAATGGTGAAATCTGGCAATTTTTGGGTTATGGGGAGAGGTCAAAATTTATGGGGGGAACCTCGAATGGGGGGGGGGAGGAGGTTGCCGAGGGGCCCCCCACCCCCTTCCCAGTAAAAATAAGCCAGGCACACCGTCAGTTAATATCTGCTGCTATTCTTAAACAACTTTCTTGGTGCAGTCCACAGTATCTGGCAGATTCATCAGATGAATGACAAAAGGACAATGAAAGTTGACAAAATGAACAGCTTAGCTAACCTGGCCATTTATGTCGACCCAAAGCGCTGCCCAGCACAGAGGCAACCGTGTCCCCCACGCCGATACTGAACACTCCGGCAAAGTGGCACAGTTTCACGTCTGAAGAAAACAGAAAAATGATAAGTTGACTCCGGAAAATTTTAATCTGCAAGACTGGTTACTGCAGTGCCAGCCAGTCACCAGATTTACAGCTCAAACCTAAGGAATGACAAATGGAATGGCGACACTACGTGCAGCTGTGAAAGGGACAAGAGGGGACTGTTCTTCACCCGGCCATTAAGCCACAACACTGGCTCCAGTAGTTATCTTGCCACTGTGAGTGGCACCTCACTCAGTAAACCGAGGCTTTGTGGCAGCCGGGATTCAAACCACTAATGATGATTAGAAAAGCTTAAGCCCATGGTACCAGTAGACAGAAACAAGAAAGAAAGAAAGAAAGAGAAAGAAAAAGTCTTAAAGAAAGAAACAGCAACAACATTCTGCTCTACAGTTCTGGGTTTATTTTAGGCAAAAATAAGTGGGGAGGAATAAAATGGTCCAAAAATGCTAAAAATGCTGTATAAATAGCCTGTTTTCCGCATACACTGCTATAAGTATGCTTAAAAATTTTGACCAAAAATCCTAAAAATTTGGCAATTTCTGGGCACCTTAGAGTGAGTGGGGGGAAGCCCAAAAAAGTGGGGATGGGGCCGAGTGGGGGGGGGAGGTGCTCGAGTGGGGGGGGGGAACCCAAAAAGTGGGGGAGGGCGCCCCCCACCCAGTCAAATCAATCCAGCAGCAGTTTATCACAGAAACAAAAGTCTGACTTAGATTAATTATGTAGTTATGGGGTAGTTATAAGTAGTCAGCCAGAATATAGAGATTTAGACTGAAGCCATACGTACGTTCTGGTCGAGTGATTGGATGAAGCCAGAGGGGTAGAAAGCAGCCAATCAGAAGATAGAAATGGGTTAGAACGAAGAGACCGGAGTCCTTTTCATCAATCAGTCGTGAGAAGAGATCGTTGATGTAGGGACCAAAGGGTGGCACGCTGGACAGACGCAGGAGCTAAAAGACAATTAAATTAGTAAAATTTGTCTAAAATCTAAAAATTTAAAATTTTATTCCATCATCTATACGATTACGTCATTATTTTAATACATAAGCTTCCAGTAGAAAAGAATTACCAGGGCTTCTGTTGTTGGGAGGGGAAGGCTGTGTTGTACAACTTGCAAGAAAGACAACGAATGTAAATCCTGTCAGAAAGAATGAAACGATTAACGAGAAGTTATGCAAATTCACCAATTTCACTACCACCCCACTCCCTTTCCCCTGCCTAACTAGCGGTTGCCTCATTTTCTAGTGTTTTCTTTCATCTAAACTTTCCTACCTTCGAATCACAATGGGGTCTGGGGGTCGGGGTTTCCCTTGACCCGCCCTTTATCACGACCACCCCCTCCTGGCTTATCCCTAGTGGGGGGGGGCGCCCCCCATAAATTCCGACCTCCCCCATAATCCCAAAAATTGCCAAATGTTACCATTTTTAACCTAACTTTTCAAAAAATGTTCGTGCTTACCGGATTATTGACTAAATTATCGCTATGTTAGCTTAAAAAACACCTAAAATTAGTTATTTTTTGGCGAGTTTTTAGCAGTTTTGTACACAAAAAACCCACAAAACTTGGAAAAAAATTTCTAAAAATATGCCCCCCCATTTTGGGTGAGCCCCCCCCCCCTCGATGAAGTCCCCACCCCATAAAAAATTGCCAAGGGATAAGGGTCAGCCCTCCCCAGTGTAGTACAAACCTCAGTCATGAAAAAGGCAAAGGCCGCCAGGACCGAAGCCAAAAGGGTCAGCTCGGGGTCACCGGCCAGTCCGGCCGAGTAGATCAGGAGGACAATGACATGGAAAAGTTTTCGATGACCAGTGGTCACTCGTGGGAGCTCAGCCATCCGCAGGGCACAGATGAAGGCAGCCACAGCACAGAGGAGCCAGAAAGTGACCAGCAGAAGCTGCAAAAACATACCAGTATGTGTGTAGGCATAGTTTTGTATACATTTAAAGAATGAATAAAAGCAGAAGTATAATACACAAGTAGGAAAAATGCTCCTTGCAGTCGCATGAAAAAGTTAATATGAGCTATGATGGTCAACATTTAAATGTGTCAAGGACAAGATTTAAAATGTTTAATATGAGCCAACATCTAAATAAGTAGAGGACAAGATGTAAACGGCTAATATGAGCCGCTACGTTTCTCTTGGGCTCATATTGACGCTCATTTAGCTTTTGCTTACTTTTAATCCAACACTGAAATGGCTTGCATGAATAACGACGCATAAACATTAATTTTGCAAAGCTGTACGTAAATGTTTTCTTCTCCACCGCTACATCCAAGTACAGATTTAAGGCCACCATATATATAAGTTAACAAACGAAACCAAAGTCCAATCTAATGAAGAAAAGAAAATTTGGAACTTACACATGTTGTGAAATCTTGAGAAATCACATTTGAAGTTATCATCGCAATCATCACATTAATTCAATATATTCCCAAACCAATCAAATCGTTTATAAACACTGATGCTTATATGCCAACCGTAAACTGTATATATGTTTGCCATTTTAGTCGCGTCAATATGAGCCCAAGAGAAACGTAGCGGCTCATATTAGCCGTTTACATCTTGTCCTCTACTTATTTAGATGTTGGCTCATATTAAACATTTTAAATCTTGTCCTTGACACATTTAAATGTTGACCATCATAGCTCATATTAACTTTTTCATGCGACTGCAAGGAGCATTTTTCCTACTTGTCCTCCGTCTAGTTTTTGGGAACGCTGCCATAACTGTGGCAGCAGCAGTCACAAATCCCACCAGTGAATTCCCCCATGCCCAATAAGTTTTGCATGCAAAATTTCAGACTTTCAGCTAACTCCAGTAGCTTGAACCAGGAACTGGTTCAACTTTGAACCAGTTGAACCAGATCTGGCCCGCCATTAGTTAGATCAGCGAAGTAACACCACCAGTGAATTCCCCATGCCCAATAACCTTTGTATGCAAAATTTCAGCCTTCTAGCTATCTCCAGTAGCTTGAACCAGGAACTGGTTCAACTTTGAACCAGTTGAACCAGATCTGGCCCGCCATGGGTCGGATCACCAAAGTAACACCACCAGTGAATTCCCCATGCCCAATAACCTTTGTATGCAAAATTTCAGCCTTCTAGCTATCTCCAGTAGCTTGAACCAGGAACTGGTTCAACTTTGAACCAGTTGAACCAGATCTGGCCAGCCATGGGTCGGATCACCAAAGTAACACCACCAGTGAATTCCCCATGCCCAATAACCTTTGTATGCAAAATTTCAGCCTTCCAACTATCTCCAGTAGCTTGAACCAGGAACTGGTTCAATTTTGAACCAGTTGAACCAGATCTGGCCAGCCATGGGTCGGATCACCAAAGTAACACCACCAGTGAATTCCCCATGCCCAATAACCTTTGTATGCAAAATTTCAGCCTTCTAGCTATTTCCAGTAGCTTGAACCAGGAACTGGTTCAACTTTGAACCAGTTGAACCAGATCTGGCCAGCCATGGGTCGGATCACCAAAGTTACACCACCAGTGAATTTTCCATGCCCAGTGACCTTTGTATGCAACATTTCAGCCTTCCAACTATCTCCAGTAGCTTGAACCAGGAACTGGTTCAATTTTGAACCAGTTGAACCAGGTCTGGCCAGCCATGGGTCGGATCACCAAAGTAACACCACCAGTGAATTCCCCATGCCCAATAACCTCTGTATGCAAGATTTCAGCCTTCTAGCTATCTCCAGTAGCTTGAACCAGGAACTGGTTCAACTTTGAACCAGTTGAACCAGATCTGGCCAACCATGGGTCGGATCACCAAAGTAACACCGCCAGTGAATTCCCCATGCCCAATAACCTTTGTATGCAAAATTTCAGCCTTCTAGCTATTTCCAGTAGCTTGAACCAGGAACTGGTTCAACTTTGAACCAGTTGAACCAGATCTGGCCAGCCATGGGTCGGATCACCAAAGTTACACCACCAGTGAATTTTCCATGCCCAGTGACCTTTGTATGCAAAATTTCAGCCTTCCAACTATCTCCAGTAGCTTGAACCAGGAACTGGTTCAATTTTGAACCAGTTGAACCAGGTCTGGCCAGCCATGGGTCGGATCACCAAAGTAACACCACCAGTGAATTCCCCATGCCCAATAACCTCTGTATGCAAAATTTCAGCCTTCTAGCTATCTCCAGTAGCTTGAACCAGGAACTGGTTCAACTTTGAACCAGTTGAACCAGATCTGGCCCGCCATGGGTCGAATCACCAAAGTAATACCACCAGTGAATTCCCCGTGCCCAATAACCTTTGTATGCAAAATTTCAGCCTTCCAACTATCTCCAGTAGCTCGAACCAGGAACTGGTTCAATTTTGAACCAGTTGAACCAGATCTGGCCAACCATGGGTCGGATCACCAAAGTAACACCGCCAGTGAATTCCCCATGCCCAATAACCTTTGTATGCAAAATTTCAGCCTTCTAGCGATCTCCAGTAGCTTGAACCAGGAACTGGTTCAACTTTGAACCAGTTGAACCAGATCTGGCCCGCCATGGGTCGGATCACCAAAGTAACACCACCAGCGAATTCTCCATGCCCAATAACCTTTGTATGCAAAATTTCAGCCTTCTAGCTATTTCCAGTAGCTTGAACCAGGAACTGGTTCAACTTTGAACCAGTTGAACCAGATCTGGCCAGCCATGGGTCGGATCACCAAAATAACACCACCAGTGAATTCCCCATGCCCAATAACCTTTGTATGCAAAATTTCAGCCTTCTAGCTATTTCCAGTAGCTTGAACCAGGAACTGGTTCAACTTTGAACCAGTTGAACCAGATCTGGCCAGCCATGGGTCGGATCACCAAAATAACACCACCAGTGAATTCCCCATGCCCAATAACCTTTGTATGCAAAATTTCAGCCTTCTAGCTATCTCCAGTAGCTTGAACCAGGAACTGGTTCAATTTTGAACCAGTTGAACCAGATCTGGCCAGCCATGGGTCGGATCACCAAAATAACACCACCAGTGAATTCCCCATGCCCAATAACCTTTGTATGCAAAATTTCAGCCTTCTAGCTATCTCCAGTAGCTTGAACCAGGAACTGGTTCAACTTTGAACCAGTTGAACCAGATCTGGCCAGCCATGGGTCGGATCACCAAAGTAACACCACCAGTGAATTCCCCATGCCCAATAACCTTTGTATGCAAAATTTCAGCCTTCTAGCTATTTCCAGTAGCTTGAACCAGGAACTGGTTCAACTTTGAACCAGTTGAACCAGATCTGGCCAGCCATGGGTCGGATCACCAAAATAACACCACCAGTGAATTCCCCATGCCCAATAACCTTTGTATGCAAAATTTCAGCCTTCTAGCTATCTCCAGTAGCTTGAACCAGGAACTGGTTCAACTTTGAACCAGTTGAACCAGATGAACCAGGCGAGATACGGTGTCGGCACTATGCTCATCGTGTTCAGCGACCCCGATTTACTATATGTGGGTACCACCCCGAGGCCGAAAAACGCTGTTTTTGCCCGTTTTTAGACTATTTTCAAATTTTCGGACTTAGAAATTTTTCAGCTTGAAGGTGTCCAAAAACGCTATTTTTTCCATTTTTGACCATCTATAAAAATCGAACCAGATCGAAATTCGGAAAAAAAACATAAACTTGCTAAGTACCATTGCCTAGATATTCAAAAAATAGTATAGAAAAATTTTTCCTATGGGCCGTTCGAAAAATCGAGTTAACACAAAATTGGAAAAAATCATGCTGAATACAGAGAAAAAAAAACCCCACTTTCAAACCCGTAAGAGAAAGTCGATTTTTTCAAAGTTCATTTTTCCGGGCAAGTTTGGTATCATTCGAAAGCTCTTCGCCTGGAGATTTCAAAAATGTAAATATTAGCTCTTAATTCCTTCCCGTTAATTAGTTATGCCTAATTAGCACTTTTCAAAATCCGCAAAGTGCCTTTATAGCTCATATTATGGGGGGCTCTCCGAGCTCCCCCATGATACAAAAATAAACAAACACAGGTAAAACAGCTACACTATCGAAACGAAAGCACCACATAAACTTCAGCAAAACTACCAACCAATCCAAGCGGGTCTATTCGGTTCAGTTCAGTTCAGTTCAGTGGTTCACGGTTCAGTGGAGAAAAATTAGAATTTAATGAACTGAAAGAAAAAAGTTAAGCCTGGAGTGGAGTTGTACCAGCTCCAGTGTAAACATTGTGTTATAACAACGTTACTCCACTCTCCGCTACCCTACTCTTTTGGAAAAAGACCCCCAGTTTAAAGGCTTGGATTTTGGATCCCAGGACCGCAAACAGGAAGAAGACGTTTACGAGCCATTGGACTCCAAAACCTTTGGACAATCTTCAGAAACTTAGTTCTCCTCATAGATTATCCAGACCAATCTCAGTAGTATATACATCTAACCCCGAGGTAGGGGAGGATCTTTTGCAACCCAGCAAGCATGAGCATCAAATCACCAACAAAATGAAGGTAAAAACAGTCAAAACGATATACCACAATGTAAGTAACCGAATCCTTACCCTAACTTTGGACAAAAAGACCGACCGCAACAGCCATAGTGTCAAATCCTGACCACATGCGAAGGACCACAGACCATAGCAGAAACAGCCTGTCATCAGTGTGTTGGCATAGAAGAGAAGCGGCACTCTTCGAAACACGCTAACCAGATAGGTACTCAGACTGAGCCAAAGGCAAGCCACAAATAGGACCTGAAGATGGTATGTAAGAAAGAATGTAAAGAGAAATGCGTCGGCATAACCTGTCTTACGTTTACGGGCAGTGGTCCTCACAATATGTAGGAGTCCCATATTATGAAAGGACCCCAGAACCCAAAAAGTTGCCAAAACGTTACCATTTTTATCCTAAAATTTGTCCCAAACTATCCCGGCTTTGCCGAATTCATAAGGGCTTTTCACTACTTTAGCTTACAAAACAATAGTGTAATCATTTTGTAATGATTTTTGGAAACTAGTACAACCCATATAAATGTTAAAATTTGTATTTTTTCAAAACTGTGTCTCCCCCCCCCCAATTTTGGATGATAGCAGTTCCCCATGTCTTCGTGGATATCATTTGAAGCTCCCTTACGTATAACAAATAGACAAAACAACCCCCAAGGATAAGCACAGTTCGTCGACTTACCCCTTCTTCCAAATACCTCTCCCTGAACATTTCGTCCATCCCAGTCACACTTCGACCGAACTAACACTTAACGAGAGCCAGGCAAACATGACTAAGCCTCAGCTCACGCCTTCGGTCCCCGTTCCAGAAACATCGGATTGAAGTTTCAGATTTAAATTTTAAAATTTTAAAAATTTTAGAGATTGATCAAAAATTTTGGCACTTTTTCAGTTAAAAGAGCTGTTTCGTATTTCACATTTAGTTTACATTTATAGCATAATTAGTCTATCTCCATACAATTTCAAAGCCATTAGCCATTCTCTTATCCCCGTCCGCAAAAACGTTCCAAGAACAGCCTGTTCTATAGTTGACATAAACGCCAAAGCAGCAAAATTCAATTAAATCAAGTACATGCATTGAATTAGATTAGCAAAAAAGACAATGACTGAAAACAGATATAATATACACTTTTTCTCTGAAAACATCATCACCAGAAAACTTACTCACTAAGGCAAGATTAGAAATCTCCGCTGAAGCTGTCGTCTGGTCTGAGTCAGTGGCCCACAGGAACGACTGAAATTAAACTGGTAAAAGACTTCATCCAATAATTACGTAATAATGAAAAAGATTAATGGCAAAATTAATAAATTTTAATCAAACTAGATTATCATATCAATCAATTGAAATTTCTGAAAACAAGTCTCTAAGGACCTTTTCGCCTTTTAAAAGCGTTAAATCAAACTCATCCTTTTCGTGTACAGGGTTAAACGAGTTCAAAAATTCTAACTAGACTCTTTTAACTCGCACGAGAAAAGGCCCAACGTCGACCCAGCTCCACTTACCTACAAGTTGGCTAGACTGAACTAATTTTCGCCAAAATGTTGTTAATAATTAGATATATGACGGGCAGCCATGCACACTACACTGAATAGCTAGCCAACTCATGCTGCACAGACTCCTCGGTGAAAAAACAACCGCAGGTAAGGTTTGTTTGGTAAATTTTCTCGAGACCATCAAAGTAACGCTGACACAAAAAACAGACTGTTCCTATCTTCCTACTTACTAACATACATAACTCTAGTTTAAACAAGCACGGACGCCTCTCAGCTGCAACCACCTGACAGTGATCGTGCAATGGTGCAGACAGGTAGGTTCACTCAAGTAGCTTTTTCTCATTAGTCAAAACATCAAAAATGTTGCAATTACTGTTGTGCAGGTGACTAGGTATACTCTGTGTTTTTTATTTGCTCAAAAAAGTGCGCAATGACACACTTTTTTCCTGAAATGAGCAAAAAATTTTGGGCTTGTGCGCACACTTGCGCAGTTTTTCCAGAGTCAGCAAAAAGAAATTACTAAGATTATTCACTGAAAATGTTCATAAAATTTGCTCGTGGGTGGAAATTTTACAAAACCTTTTTAATTTTTCTTAGAGGCTCCACAGACACAGTTACCTGCAGTCATAGCTATTATCTTTTCAAATCGAACATCAACTGTATGACTAGAGTATGCTGCTCATTGCAAATTCATATTCTCATATAATTCTTTGAGTATTTGAGCACACTAATCACTTTTTCTGTTGCCTTTATTTTTCAACTTTCTGCTTTGGGTGGGTAGTGGGATTTTTGGTATTTTTATAGAATTTGACAGCTTCTGAAGGCTCCGATTCCCTTGTATGGCTTGTTTATTTATATATGCGCCATATTCAGTTTTTAATAATATTTGATGTAAGACATAAGCTGTCGTTCTGAATATTCTAAAAATGTCATTCAATTGCAAATATATTTACATATGTATACTTTGTATATATACGTAATCGTAATTTAAACTAAATTATAGTATGTATTTTCGGCTATGCGCACCATGTTAACGAATTGCGCAAAAAATTTAGAGGCAGTGCGCAGAAGAGCGCAAAAATGTTTGAGCAAATAAAAAACACTGGTATACTTTAGTGGGGGACGGCCAGAGTGGGGAGCCTCGCCTGGGGGGGGGCGACACGGGGGGGGGGGGGGGGGGGGCGCTGGAAGAAGCCACCCCCTAACGATGGGAGGCTGATAAGATTTTTCAAGGTGGGGCTCACTGAAAATGGGCGCATATTTTCAAGGTGTTTTCAAGCTAAAAAAGCAAAACGTTCATTAAAAATCCGGCGAACAAGGAAATTTTTCGAAAGGTTAGGGCTTGGCCTATTGGGAGGAGATCGAAACTTATGGAGGGGCTCCTCGAAACGGGGTCACCTTTTGAGTGAGGGGGCAGGCCACCCCCATTACAAGTTAAGCCAGGACGCCCTCTCACGACATTTCCAGATCCCACCCCAACCGGGCTCAAATCTCTGGGCTCTTCTACTCACCCTGACTTGACGTGCACAGGGATTAGCCGGAATTGTAAAGATTTTTGGTCAAAAACTTTGGTTTTTTTGGTGTTAAAACTGAAGTTTGGAGCACTTTTGTTATAACAGTATGTGTATGTAGAAAACAGGCTAATTTTACTGTAGTTTTGGGTTTGTTGGCGGTATCAATCAGACCACTTTAGGTCCTACCTCACTTTGGACCTTTCCACCTCCACTTTTTATGCCTAAAGTAAACCCCCAAAGGAATGGGTCGAACTGTGTCTACGGCAGTGGCCAGACCTACCTGCCCTTATCATACGAAAAAAAGCATAAAGAAATAATGAAAAACGCCTGCCTGCAGTGAGTAAGGCCGAAACCTTATATATATAGTGCGAACAGGAGAAAGGCACGCGGCCCGCTGGCCCGCGTTTACCTCATTTTCTTGATGTAAATACGAAGTAAAAGCAAAAGCTGTAGGATTACGGAACCAACTTCCTGCAAAGCAAAACCTACAGGTAGGTACATACCGTGTACGTACCGTGTTAAATTCAAAACAGAGCTGGGACAGGCAAGCCAAGCCCTGAAACAGGACCACAAATTCGCCCACAGTAAAAGAACTGGCAACCCGAGGATAGATGAGCACACCAGAGATCAGTACGCCTGTAGGGAACAGCACTCGGACTAGAAGGCCCAATACAAAGCCTAAAATCAGCAAAAAACAGCTAAACGTAGATCTATGCAGGCTAAATTCAGAGCTAAGAAGGTTCTTGGATGAGTCCCTATGCAAAGACGTGTGCTTAGACTGAGAGTCATCAGCCACTCTCCTGGCAGTTTTTAGGGTTTTGAAAGTGGGGAGGCTTCGCCCTCCCCCTAGGGAGGAGAAAGCGGGGGGAAGCCCAAGGTGTGAATTTTTTTAATTTTTCGACACTTTTGGGTGACCTCCAAGAAAGTGGGAGGGGCGAGGGGCTCCGAAAAGTGGAGGGGGACCGAAAAGTGGGGAAGCCTCCACCCCCTATTAAAAATGCCAGCTCCTTATATAATATCGTCGTCGAGTGGTTCCCGTTCCTCACCACATCCTGGACTATCTGCAAAGATATTGGATTAGTTTTGCTGTGCAATGGAATGTATACTACTTCCATGCGGCTCCACCCCGATTTTTTGGGTTCCCCCATTTACAGTGAGGTGTCCAGAAAGTGTCATGTTCCAAGAGTTATTGGCCTAAAATCGTCTATGCTGGTTCCAAAACATAATTTTTGAACAAATTTTAGCTTACATTTAACAGTACGTATAATGCAGAAAACAGGCTGATTTGACAGCATTCTTTGGCGACTGCATACCACTTTCGGTTCTCTTTCACGTTTGCTCTCCTCCCCCCACTAGTAGGAGGTACCTTCCTTCGTTTTTTAGCTCAAAGGATAAGCAGTATACACTGCACAAGTAATGCGTCCAAATTTGACTTTGTAGCAGATTCTTAGGTATAAATTAGGTTACACTTACTGTCATCAGTACAGTACAGGAGACAGTGAATCAACAGCACTGCGACTATCAGTAAAGGCAGGGAAAGGTAGTCCAAACGTTTGCTACGATTTCTTCGATATAGAACGGACATTAGTATGGCGACAAGTGGGCACAGCAACAGAATTGGAAAGGCAACGCCTACAACAGAAAAGAACAACAATTTGCAAGAGACCCAAGCACAACACAACATAACTGGACGAACAATACGTACATTCTATATGCAGAAGCAAGCATACATACGTTAAATAATTAAAATGAGAAAGCAGCTCGTCAAAAACTTCCTGTAACACTGCACGAATCGGCACACAACAAATGGCAAAACAAAAGTGGAAGTGCAAATGTTCCCTTTCCAGCAGTCTATGTTTAGTCTACGTAGAAGATAACATGCATGAAGGACAAAGACAGAAAGTTCAGTATACATAGGAAACAAGCCGTTAGTCTAGTCACAGAAAACAGCTACTACAAGGCTGGGTTTACTTTACTGGGGGAGCGCCCCCCACTTTTCGGGTCCCCTCCCCCACTCGACCTCCTCCCCCCAACTCGGCCCCACCTCCACTTTTTTGGGCTGCCCCCACTCACTATTAGGGTTGTTCCGATAAGAAATTGACCGGGCCGGGCCCGGGCCTAAGTTTTCACCCGGGCCGGGCCCGGGCCTTGTCCGGCCCAGGCCCGGCCCGGAGCCCAGGGCCCGCTACTAGGCCCGGAGCCCAATCAAGGCCCGGAGCCCGCTACCCGGCCCGGCCCAAGGCCCGGGCCCGCTCCTTGGCCCGGCTTCAAATCCCCGGGCCCGGTGATAGGCCCGAGCGCATATTTCTAATCTGTGTAACTGGAATACGCATTCTAAACTGTGTAGCGTAAATACGCAAGCGCTTAGAAAGTGTGTGCTTGGAATACGCAGCATACTTATAGGGTTCCATTATATGCTATTGTATGCTTCATAAAAGTACGTTATAGACCAATTATATGCCATTATATGCTGTGTATACACACGTCCACTTCATCCCTTAAATAAATTCCGAAAAAGGTAAAATGATTGTACGTAACCTAACTTGTTCCTAACCGTGGAGGGAGAAACAAGGAATATATCCGCACGGCATTCTCATAGAATAAGATTGCAAAAATAGCTTACTACCGTAAAACAAGTAATTCAGGAAAGGAGATGTGTTTAATTGTTTGCTCTTGTCCCTAATCCTTGACTTTTTGATAATTCATTAGTATTTAATTGAATTGAATAACTGGATTCTAAACAGCTAATAACTGCATTCTAAAGGAGGGATCAGGTAAGCAGTCGTCTTCCCCTAAGTTTTCACTGGCAATAAAATTTTCTAATTTTTGCTAATAATTACAAAATATGGCCAAATTTACACAATGCACACGTATTCATTCAAAATTCAAAATAGCAAAACAACAAATCGAAATGTGACAAATTCAGCGTTTTCCATATATATTGAATTTTCAACCTGTGAGAATCCAGAGACACAAAAGTTTTAGATGTAAGTTTATAGTAAGCTAATGAGACACAGATGAAATGATAACGTATGGAATATTATTGTATGCTGAAGCTGAAGTCCGCAAAATCCCTATACGCAGGCTTTCCTCAAAATCAGAGACGAAAAAATAACGGTTCGCCTTGGTCTCCTCTTGGAGAACTTAATATTTTAAATTTTTCAAAGATTCAAAATTTTATTACGAATCAATCCGAAATACCTTGAAATGCATCCATCAAAAATTTTAGCTGAATAATAGTATTAAATTTTTAGAAACATAAAGAGTGGGGATTTATAAATTACTTAAAATGGGGGGGGGATTATTTACCTTATTCGAAGGTGTTTTGTTTGCCCAATGTATATAAAAATTCTAGAATATGTAAAAAATAAATATGTTTGCTTGCAGCCTTGCCTGCACAGATAAATCATAGGCAGTTTCTGTTGGTGACATCTTTGCTTCGTGTATTTTTATATATGTATCTTTGGAAACCATCTTCTTAATATCTTAGGATCCACTTACAATTCAACTAAATTTAAAATTTAAGAATCTAATTAAATAACTATATATCTAAAAGTCAACGATTATAATTTTGTGTTCATTTACTGACATTCAAGAGTAAATAAGATAGCACCTCACTTTCCCTTGAATTTAACCAATCAATACAATATGCCGTGCAGGCAGATACATTTATCATTTCTCCATTACATCTTTATAAAGTATCAGTATATCAAAGCATATAATGGGTGTGTCGTATTTATATGAAGCATATAATAGCATATAATGGAACACTATAAGTATGCTGCGTATTCCAAGCACACACTTTCTAAGCGCTTGCGTATTTACGCTACACAGTTTAGAATGCGTATTCCAGTTACACAGATTAGAAATATGCGCTCGGGCTCCAAAGCCCGGGGCCCGCTACTAAGCCCGACTCAAAGCCCGGGCCGCAGGAAGTCCCAGACTCGCAAACTGAGCCCGGGAGACACGATGAGCCAGGCCGGCCCGGTGAGCCCGGCAGGCCAGGTGAGCCTGGTAGGCACGGTGGGCCCGGAAGTCCGGCAGGCCCGGCCTAAAAATCCGGGCCCGGTAGCGGGCCGGGCTCAGCCAGAGCCGGGCCGGGCCCAACTCAAAATTTTCCGGCCCAGGGCCCGGAGCCCGCTACACGGCCCCGGGACAACCCTACTCACTATAAGGTGCCCAGAAAGTGCCAAATTTTAAGGAATTTTGGTCAAAATTTTCAAAAATTTTCTGGCTTCGCCGGAATTTTTTGGTCAAAAATCGTCTATTTTGATTCTCAAACTCAATTTTGAGCACTTTTTAGCATAGTAATAGCAGTATTATGTAGAAAACGGACATTTTTTACTGTATTTTTGTCATTTTTAGACTATTTTATTTCCCCCCCACTTTTCGATCTCCCTCCCATTCCGCCCCCAATTTTTTCGCCTAAAATAAACCCAGCAAGGATAGTTCATCCTGGACAAAAGAAATTACAGCGCCTTTTGGGTCCCTCCCAGCTCCAGGGAGGGACAGAGGTTTTGTCAGAGTGACTGGAGACAAACGCCTTCACCTTTTCAGGAATATTTATCAAGTTTTATATTCAGTTTCAGACTTATACGTATACGACACTGTCCTGTCTAACTTACTCTTGTAAAATTCCTTAGTAATCATCAGCTTTGCAACTAATGCTGAAAATCCACACCAGAGGCCCGCACAGGTGGAGCTTCTGCAACAGACAAAACCAACAACTTCAACAGTTAAATCACAACGCATATAGATGCAGATGAATATCTCACTGAAAGCCAGAAAAACTTTTGCCTCCCGCAGGATCTAAATTTGCACTTACAGGTCCCCTCCGAGAGGTCCCTCACCCACCAGAATCCGGATTTTTCCGGTTTTTTGGATATAACTTCACCAGTTCACCCCCCCCCTAAAAACTTCCCCTCCTACACATGTCTGCTTACAAGCACAACGCCACCCAGCCTCAGAAGCAAAGCGACCTAGTATCCGAAAATAGGAGCAGTTACGTACGTAGTATATACATCCACAAGTGAATTTGATCTTTCCAAATAATTTTAAGAAACTAAATTATATCGATTTTTTGCAAGGAGGAAGTAAAAGACGAGCTTCACTTCAGACTTAGGTTCTCTCCCCCCCTCCTTGAGCCCGTCCTCCCCCCACCCAGCCTCACCCAGAGCCAGACCAAAAAGCTGAAACCAGAACAGAAAATGTTTCGATTGTGAGGGCAGAATTTCAAGAACTACATAGCTAAAACCATTTAAGTACGTGTGTATATATATAACGGTTAGTTCTACAGCAAAAAATAGTCGATCCTAGATCCTATGCACTTTTGAAATATCGGGCGCGCCCTAAAAATCTAATTGATGTCTCCCCCTGACCTGAGCGAAGGCGGAAGATTTTTCTATTTTTGATTTTTTCCTGGAAAAATCTAGGACAATGTTTAAACTTTTCGAATTTGGGTGAGAAATAAACGTTGATTAAGCGATAAATGCTTTATGTATAAGTTTTCAATAGACTAATAAATGGATACATTAGTTCTAGGCATAAAAACTTAGGTAAACATAAAGCCAATGAAAAGATTTTCAACTGACCGTATCTGCAGCTCGTCTTCCTTGTTAGCCACTCGTAAAAATTTTATCAACAATATTTCTTCAGAAAAGATCAGACACAAAACCACCAGCAAAACTGAAAAAAGGGCAATAATGTAATAGTTAGTTAGTTAGTTAGGGTTCACTTCCCGCCCGCTAGCTGGTGAGCTGTCGCGAGGCCTCTCCACAGAGACATCCAATGCAGATAACTATAACTTTGTTAAGGTTATCCACTTTGAATGTAGGAAGTTAAATCGAAGAATCACCCCCTGCACCTTTATATGCCGGCAAGCTGGACAAACCAATCAAATCAGCGCAGGTGGCTAAACACTTACACCTCAGCAGAGCATACCGGTGTGGTTACCCCACTGAGGCGGCACTGATCTGTCATGGTCGACCTCCTTCTGTCCATTTCTGTCTCCACTCAGTCACCAGTTAGCGGGTAGTATACCTGTAGTAAATCATGTTCCATCCATGCCACTGAGCAACGACATCTTCGTGTCGCAAGCTAGTATCCTGGTTACCTGTTATGCTTTACTGTCGTATCCGGATCAATAATATTGACCAATTCAGTGATTTGATGCATCCGGTGCCGGTGGACTTCTGAGTCGGGGCAATCCATCACGTGAGGCTGAAATTAAATGTCCAGTTTGGCCAGACGGAGGAAGCGGCAGGTGTCCCTCAGGTTATCCAAAGATCCGTATAAGCAGGAATAAAGGTTGGGTACCCTTCGCCATACCGTAGCCGGGTTGGAGGAGGGGACAGTGAAAAAGGATGTGAGAAACTGTTTGAGGTACCCCACATTGGCAGAGGTTGGAGTCAATAATTTGCATTCGGTGAAGATGTGCTGCCAGTTTGCAGTGCCCTGTGCGGAGACGAAACAATGACACCTGATCAGCACGTGGCAGCTGGATTATGTGGTCATCAGCTGCTTTGTCTTTGTAGTAGTGGTACCGTTGACCTTTAGGGGTTTGCTGGATCGTGTTGACCCAGCGTGTTCGTAAGACATCCTTTATTGCCGACGCTGCCGCTGACGCAGTGATTGCATTTTGGTGTTGTGGACGTAGGAGACCCTGTTTCGCTAATCCATCAGCCTCCTCATTACCAGGTATTCCCACATGGCCGGGGATCCACACCAGTTCCAGTGATAAGCGTTTTGTTCGAAGGAGGCTGTGGAGTTTCGCCTGACCCGAGAATATACGCAAAATGGCTGCTTGAGAGTCAATAAATGCTACCATGTGTTGCTGTTGAGGGAACTGAAGAGGTAGCTGGTCTAACGCCTCCCTAACTGCACATATCTCTGCATCCGTCGATGTGGATGGGAAAGAAACCACCTGCTTGGCTGAAGGTGATTCGGTCACCTTGGTACCAAATAATACCACCAATGCCTGATGCCTTATTTACCGTGTCCAGCGCGCCATCAGTATAGGCAACAATCCAGTCTTCTGCCGAATATCGGGCTATTATCTGGAAGGCTTCCATTTTCTGAATCGTGGGGTCTGTTTGTTTGGTGATCCGTGCTGCCAAATCCATGTTTTTGGCAACCAAGTAATCGTCGGGGCCTACAAATAAATCTTGCGGACTCCAGGTGAGTGTCGGGTGCCCCCACAGGTCAGTTTCCTGAATAGCATATCTAATTTCCGTTACTGAACATTTACGTTTTAACCGGGTTGGTGGATTCCAAGTCATCAGCATTTGATGTGATAGATGATTTTCCGGGCATTGTAGCAGTGCGAAGCCGACACGCGCTGCTGATGCAGCACGTCGTAGCTTAAGTGGTGGACATCCAGTATCCCGTTCCAACACTGTGATTGGGGTCATACATGGGCAAGGTCTCTCGTCACAGGGTGTACCAGAAATTATATTGCGCGGTCCCCCTTCGCACAACGGGGGGGGGGGGGCGTGCGACGAGGAGAGGGGAGGGCGATAGAATAGCAGCGATCGCACATTTTCAACGTATTAGCAAGTACGCAGTCCCGTTTAGCATTTCCCACTCGTTTTCACTCATTTCACATATTGTACGTAATTTGCTTGCGAAGCTCTTCAAATTTTCCGCAATTTTGTACAAACTAAATTAGGACAATATTCGTTAATTATAACCTAGTTTTTCTGAAGAATTTATGCTAAATTGCGCAAGTCTGATATTATAAACAGTGTTCGCTTCGCTCGCGCTGCGCGGTCCCCCTGATTTTGCTTGCGCACTGCGCGGTCCCCTCAGCAATCAGGGTGTACCTGGTACACCCTCAGTACACCCCATGCGCAAGTATGATTGGGGTCGTTTTGATTGCCCCAGTGATTGCCCGTAGAGCAGCATTCTGTACAATATCAAGCTGATGCAGTTGAGTATCTCTAGCAGGTAGCCAGATGCAGTTTCCGTACTCTAGAATAGGCCGGATGCTCATTTTATAAACATCTTCTAAGGTTGCCTTAGATGCCCCCCATTTCGTGCCCGCCAAGCGTTGAATTAGGAATAGACGTTGCCATTATCATAATCAGGACGTCTACCGCAATTGTACGTACATAACCGTTTTCAGTCATAACTGGCCGTTCAAAGACGGCAAACGTTAACCTTACGTGTTTGTGTGATTCACTGCTTGACAAGAAGTGGTGGTATTGTTCTATTCAGTGCTTAACAAGAAGTGGCGACCCCCGACAAAAATTCTCCCATAAACAGTGAAACACTTTCTGCGCCACACACATAAGTCAAGCTTTATATAAGGCGAAGGCGAATACGTCTCAAAACATGGAAGCTTCGAATTTTCGAAATCACCATTAATCCTCAAGTGCACCCCAAGCGCATTCCTAGAATGAAGTCCGTTTGATTGAAATTTCTTACTTTCGAAATTTCCAAAATTTCTCAATTATATATATATTATAATTATATATATATATATATGTGTATATATATACGTATATATATGACGTGCACCACCTTACGATATCTTACGCAGTCCACAAACGACACTCTGCAGTCTTTTCTCAGCAGCGTCGACGTTTGATTTATGTGTCAAAGTGGTATATAACTGGGAAGGTGGCAGCTACATTGATTTCAACATAACATCGATACGTGCAAATATAAATATATCCGAAAGCCAATAGCTCTTTAGTTTTTGCAAGATCATCATCAAAAAGAAAACTAGAGAGCTGCAATCCTTCTCCTACAGCTCGTCATACATGTAGACATGACCTCTACGTGAATACGTACGTTTATATATATATACCTATTATATAACCATTAAATCAAAACAAAGTTGCATGTGGAAATTTTAAAATGTGGAATTGGGATATATATATACCTGGAATTGACCAAAACTGATACCACTTTAGTATCTGTAAGAGGGCAACTGAAATGGCAATGCTCACAACTGCATATTCATGTGCAACCGGCAAACGTAAAACACTCAAATCAATCTTTGCCGTATTGCGAAACATTGTGCAAATGCGATACGATGATGATCTACTGACTCTTGAATATCAATTGGCGCAGACAAGCTGATGCAACCGCTTTCCTCAATTTCATTAGTTGTACTAAAATTACGATGCACCGGAGTTTAGGATTACGTAAGGCACAGTGAGCATAGGCGGAGATTTGGGGTGGGGGGCTTCCCGCTCTCCTCGCTAACTTTTTTTGGGGGCCAGGCTCGAAATCCCCCCCCCCCCCCAGGACTTCCCAGCATAGGTGTAAGGCGGGGGGGTGGGGGGGGTGGAGGAGGGGTAGCTCCCCGGCCGTTTTCTCAAACCCCCGCCCAGACAGAACCATCCCCCGAAAACTTATCTATTTGTATGCCAAAAATCGCTTTTTCAGCCGTTTCTAATGCCAATAAACATTCAACTATGAAGTAGTTTTGATATTAGACAGTGTTTTTAAACTCGAAAACGTGATTGCCAACATGTTTCCATGGCCAAAATAAGGCCAGTATTAATGAGTCAGAAAGTCATACAGTTAAAAACGAGTATTTCTCGCAATAATACACTTTAAGTCAGTTGGGGGGAGGGACGTGCCTCCAAAACGTTCCGGGCGGAGGTCTGAGAAAATGGCTAGGGGGCTATCCCCCCACCTTACACCTATGACCCTGAGTCCCTGAGGATGAGGAGTCCCTAAGGCAAATGCGTATACGCACAATGTGTATACCTATACCTCGAAAAAAGTCGAGGGTGGCCGTGACAGAAGCCGAAATAAACGTTCGTTCCTTTGGCGGAGCAACATTAACTACAAATAAAAAGCACTGCCCTACATTTTAGTACATCAAATGTAGTAAATGTAGGTGACGCACTTTTAATTTGTAGCTCCACCAATTTCGAGAATTTTTGAGTTTGTGTTTGCTCCTACAGAGGAACAGTGGCGTACCGCCTAGCTAATAATAACGGAGTGCTATCAATATATTTTTGTCAACAACTACAAATTAATTGCTGTAGCGCACTACAGCCGTCGTGTTATTGCTGATTTGGAAACGGGTGCCGTTTAATTTGTAGTTGCTCAGTAGAAGCATAACAGCATAAGACATTAGCAACCGAAAGTTGCCGGCTTGTCCTTTAGTTCCCTTGGGGTGGGGAGCATATGGGGGGAGGGGTGAGGGCGAGGGGGGACCCCCACCAAAACGACAAATTTCGGCGAACCCTCCCCCCGCTCCAGATTTCCGGATTTTGCCACACCCCCAATCATAGGTGTAAAGGGGATTTGGGTTGGGGGGGCACCTCCCCCGGCATTTGGGTGGGGGGGGGGCCTTTTTAGACCCTCCCCCAAAAATTTTTGTCAAAAATCGCATTTTCAGCCATTGCTAATTACGAAAAACATGATATCATTAAGTAATTTTAACATTAGACAGTGTTGAAAACTCCATTGTCAACATGTTTCTGAGTTCAGAATAAGGTCAATATTGAGTCTAGAAGACCATAAAACCGTTATAAACGTGTATTTCTCGCGATAATAGTGAAGCCAAAAATTTGAACTTTTTTGAAAAATTTTGCAAAATTTGCCCTAAAAATGCCCAATTTTTGCCCAATTTTCGCGCCCTCGGCGCGACTACCCAAGCCCCCAGTTGGAATGGGGGGGGGCCGGGGGCCCGCAAAAATTTCTGGAAGAGGTTTGAAAAAATGGCTGCGGGGGTTACCCCCAAAACCCCCCCCCATTACACCTATGCCCCCAATGTTTTGCCCAAAAATGGCAAACAAATCGAAAATTTGGGGGGTTTTTGCTTTTGGCAATTTTTGGCTTTGGAGACCCTCTCCTCCATAGGTGTGTTGGGGGGGGACCCCTCCCCCCAAGTGGAGGGGTCGCCGACCCCCCCTGAAAATTTTTTCTTACCCTCCCCCCAAATCGATTTTTTCAGACCCCTCCCCCCTAAAAATTTTCAAAGCCCTACCTAAATTTTTAAAAAAAATTTTTAGCTAGAAATTTGAAATTTTTCCGAAAAATTCCAAAAATTAGCGAAAAATTGCTAGAATTCGCTTAATTAAGCTAAAAATCGTTAAAAATAGTTGTAAATTGAGAAAATTTTTCAATTTTTTAACGAAAAACCGATTTTTCGCCGACCCCCCCCCCCTCGAAAATTTTTCTTACCCCTCCCCCAAATCGACTTTTCGCGACCCCCCTCCCCCTTTTTTCGCCAAACCCCCTCCCTACTTTTTTTGAACCCCCACCCCCACTTTTTTCGCCAGCCACACCTATGCTCTCCTCTTCCTGCTCGAGCCGAACTCGCCGCCCCCCAGATTTTTTGCCCAGTCACACCTATGGGGGAGGACAGATTTTGTCGTTCCCCCAATTTTTCACCCCTCGGACTTTTAGGGAGACCCCCCCAAGGCCCTCCCTCCAAGAAAAAAGCCCTAGATAGTTGAGATTTATCTGTTCATATTTTAGCATTACGGACGCGTGATAACAATTTAATTCACAGCTGCTACAGACTGAATTCCTGGTTCAGCACTCGTCGTATATATATTTAAGTTCGACGGATGACCCAGGTTCTATTCTATTAATCTGTGGCATAAATGTAAGCATGTTTGCCTTCCAGTTCGCTGTAAGCCTACGTCAACTGCTACTACTTTCAACGGCGCAATTCAGGCTTTTATGTATATATATTGGGTATGTGCATAAATTTACGTGTATTATAATTTATTGATCTTTGTTGCTGCTGGCCTTTTCTCCCAACATACAAAATCCTAGTTTCACCACAACGACCGGACATATATATATAGCACAAAAGAGTAGGAAGTGCAGTGCAGGATATATTGCTCACCCATCCTGCTCGGCTGGCAAATGATAGAGATTGTATGTGCTAAATCTATAGACTAGTAAGGTAAAGTGACCCCTGGAGAGAACTCCAACCTACAGAAGGTTATAGGGCGCCGGTGCTTATCTCCGGATTCACAGCCCGAAGCCAGGAGCGACAACTCTAATGTTGACTACATCTGTGGAAGGGTGGCCAGCCCTTCATCAGGTTTACGCCAGAACACAGACTCTTGTTACCTTCCCACCGCAGTGGTAGACTAGTGCAAATGAAAGTTCGAATCAACGCATTACTAATGAATTAAACTAATTCAGAATAGTATACGTATATCCTAAATAGAAACAAAGAATATATATACGCATTTAAAAAGTAATATTACATACCCAATAAAAACTGGATTGATGGCAACTCTTCAGGATGTCTGAGTTATACTAATGTCAAGGCTTTATAGCACATGCAAAAGAAATTTTCTAAAGCTGCAATATTTAGAAAAAAGTACTAGTGTACTCTTGCAGTTTTAGAAAACAACACTGCATGATACGAAATAGAAATAAATTTCCTGATCGTATCTATAAAAATACGCTAAATAAAATATACATACGGATATGTGTTAAAGCCGCCCAATATCACAAAATAGTTTTGCATCCTGAAACACAAAAAAGGCTGCCGAATGTATCGTATCTGTATAGTCAAGCGGGAGAAAACCCATTTTAATATGCGAGAAAAAACCCGCCTCCAAGCAAAGGTGGGTTTTTGCCGCTTGACTATACATTGTATTTATGTATAAATTATAAACAGTATATATATAACACGTATGTGTATATATATACATGTATATATATACGTATGTATATATGTATAATATATAGGAATAAATTGACTCCCTCAAATGTTGGGGGAAGCAGGCCCGCACCCAGGATTTTGAAAAGGGGGGTCTGCTGGGGGGCGGAGCCTCTAGAAGTTGACTGGGCAAAAAATCGGGAGGGGGAGGAGGTTTGGCTCGAGAAGGGGGAACTCCCCGAAAATTGTGAAACCTGCTAGATTTTGAAACCCAGGATTTCGAAAGGGGAAACATTTTGGATTCAAAAATTGAGGGAGACTGGTTGGGGGTAGACTAAAATTGAACCAGGGTGTCAAAAATGCTGGGGAGGGGAAGCAAAAGCAAAGGGGTTGAAAAACCTCTCCGAAAATGTTTTTCCGTTTAAGAATGCATTTCGGGCACTCCTTGACTGCCTGCCACCCCCACCAAGGCGAGCTCAGATTCCCCCTTAAAATGGGGTCCAAACAAGATAAACGGAAATGCTAGATGGTATATAAATGGAAATATTTTTGCAGTTTTTTGAAAGTTTTACAAAAGTTTTATATACACTTTTGAAATAGATTTAATTTTTAAAAAAGTTTAATAGAAATAGTTTAAAACGCTAAAAACTAGGCTTTAAAAAGCAATATCAGTTGTTTTTAATAAAGATTAAACGGCCATTTCTAGCTAAAACAATTTGTTTACAATTTCCTATTTTTGTGTTCTCCAAGCCAGATTTGGACTATTTTACTCCCCCACCCAAACAGGTGGTGTACATCTATGCCCCCTTCTTAAATCTCTGGCCCTCCCACAGATTTTGGACCCCACAAATTACAAGAAATAGCTATAAAATGCAAATTTTTCTATAATCTAGCCCCTTTTCTTCAAAATAAGGCTTGTTTTTAAAGTTTTAAGCGTATTACATCGTGTTAAGGCGATTTTAAGCCTAAATTTGAATTTTTAAAAAATGATTATTTTCAGCCAAATTTAGCCAAACTTTTCGGGTCCAGAAATCGCTGGGTCAAGGGGTTCTTCCGAGCATAGGTGTAACGGAATTTTGGGTGGGGGGCTCCCCAACCCTCCCCAAAACATTTATCTATTTTTATGCCAAAAATTGCATTTTCAGCCGTTTCCAATACCAATGAACATTTATATAGTAATTATTAAGGAACAGAAAGTAATTTTGATATTAGACATTGTTTTTAAACTCGAAAACTTGCTTTCTCGCAAACATTTCTCGCAATGATAAACACTTTAAGCCAAAAATTTTGACATTTTTTGAAAACTTCTGCAAAATTTACCCTAAACATATGCAATGTTTGGCGGTTAAGGCGCAGCTAAAGTTGGGAGCAATGTCGCCCCGCTTACAGTCCATAGGTGTACCAGGCTACAGTCATAGGTGTACCGAGCCAAATTTGGACCTTCTACTCCCCCCAACCCAAACAGGTGGTACACCTATGCCTTACACCTATGGTTCCGAAGGTGGGGGGGCTGGCTGGGGGGTAGCCAGCCGGAACTTGCGGGAGGGTAAGTCAAAAAATCGGCGGGGGTAAATCTTCTCAAAATCTAGGTGTGGCTGGGCAAAAAATCTGGGGGGCGGCGAGTTCGGCTCGTGTAGGAAGAGGAGAGGGTCTCCAAAGCCAAAAATTGCCAAAAGTAAAACCTCCCCAATTTTTGATATTTTGCCATTTTTGGGCAAAACATTGGGGGTGTGGCAAAATCCGGAAATTTGGAGCGGGGGGAGGGTTCGCCAAAATGTGTCGTTTTGGTGGGGGTCCCCCCCATACAGCTGCCCACCCCAAGGGAACTATGCTGACTCCCCGTGCCAGCTTTGTTAGAAACGGACAAGCCGGCAACTTTCGGCTGCTAATGTCTTATGCTGTTATGCTTCTACTGAGCAACTACAAATTAAACGGCACCCGTTTCCAAATCAGCACTAAAATGACGGCTGTAGTGCGCTACAGCAATTAATTTGTAGTTGTTGACAAAAATATATTGATAGCACTCCGTTATTATTAGCTAGGCGGTACGCCGCTGTTCCTCTGTAGGAGCAAACACAAACTCAAAAATTCTCAAAATTGATGGAACTACAAATTAAATGTGCGTCACCTACATTTACTACATTTGATGTACTAAAATGTAGGGCAGTGCTTTTTATTTGTAGTTAAAGTTGCTCCGCCAAAGGAACGAACGTCCGAAATAAGGGTAGGTTCTATCTAGCGACAAATCCATTTGGCCATTTTTAGCAAAAGTAAAATCCGGACTCCCCACCCTTTTCCTTCTATAGTTTAAGTTTCGAACCGAACTACCAAAACCATAGGTGTACCAGGCTACAGTTTATCCCCTGTGAGACCCCCACCCCGCCCCCCATATATATACCCGACCTCGACTACCGCCCCCCCAAGCCTTATACTGGACCTTATACTCCCCCCAACCCAAACAGGTGGTACACCTATGACCAAAACAGAGTTGAAGCGTTTTTGAAGAAATGAAAATATATATACGTATTCTTACGGGCGGTGAATCGATTTTTATGAATTCCGACAACAGATCCGGAATCAGCGCCCCAGAATTATTCTAAAAGTAACTTCGCGAAAATCGGTGACAAAATGCTGTCATTGATTTTGATAGATCGATCGATCGATCCGGTCACATCGATCTCTCGACCCGGTTTTTGAAATCAGCGACCTCGATTTACTCTATGGGCAAGGCTATGATGGCTATTTACTCTACGGCTCAGGCTAGGAAGGCAACACTAAATTTCTTCATTCGAGAACAGAACTTCTTGGTTTAAAATCGTACTAGCGTTGCAAATAGTTCCCTGGTTATTTTTGGCAGATGGGAGGAAGGTGAAAAATGCCAGTTTGATGAAATTACAGTTGGCGCTAGCTTGACATCAGTGGCGCGGTCCGTCCCATTTGCCTGGTCCGCTCACTATCACTAGGCAGGTGGGAGTCTAAAATTTCAGATATTGTTGACGTGGTGGATGGGATCTTCAGTTAAACTGAAACTATAATTCTTGAGAATTTACAATTTTTAAGCTCAGTAAATGTCACACAACGCAAGCGCATATTTAAATTATATTAAAGGCAATATTTTAAATTAGATTTCAAATTCTTTAAATTCAAGAACTGTTGTCAGGCTTACGCTTAATGTTTTAGTTTTTGTCGGTTGAGGTTGGGGGTGGAGGAAGATATATATCGGTGTGGCTGGTGAAAAAGTGGGGTGGGGGCATTGCCATTAGCATAGGTGTAACTAATTGGGGGAGGTGGGGGGGGGGTAACCCCCGCCCCAGCCATTTATCCAAACCACCCCCAAAAATTTTTGGGGGCCCCCGGGGGCGGGGGTCGCGCCGCGGGCGCGACAAATTGGCTACAAATCGGGTATTTTTAGGGTAAATTTTGCAAAATCTTTCAAAAATGTCCAAATTTTTGGCTTAAGGTGTTCATTATTGCGTGAAATGCACGTTTTAAACAGTTTTATGGACTTTCTGACTCAATATTGACCCTATTTTGGAGTTAGAAACATGTTGGCAATCACCTTTTCGAGTTTAAAAGCCCTGTCTATTGTCTAATGTTAAAATTAGTTAATGTTTGGAAGTTTTTTGGCATTAGCAATGCTTGAAAATGCGATTTTTGGCATAAAAATTGAAAAAATTTTTGGGGGAGGTTTGGGGGGGTCTTGGGGGGGGGTTTGGGGGAGGTCTAAAAAGGGGGCCCGCCCCCAAATTTTGGGAGAGGGGGGCCTCCCCCAACCCAAATCCCCATTACACCTATGGGCATTAGGTGTACCAGGCTATAGTTTACCCCCTCTGGAGCATAGGTGTACCACCTGTTTGGGTTAGGGGGAGTATAAGGTCCAAATTCGGCTCGGGGAACCCCACCCAAATCCGAAATTTGGGGGGGGGGAGGACCCCCCCTAAACTGTACCCAAGTTTTTTTAGCTCAGAATGCTCCTTTTTCGATGTATATATACAACATATATATACATTTAACGTACTCAAGAGCTTCTGTCAATAGTTTTCGTATGCGAAAAAAGGGCTTGAAAATCGATAAATTTGTGCTAAAATATGATTAAATTAGCCCAGATTGTGGTTAATAATTGCGTATCCTACGTTTTAATTGCTATAAATAACCATTTTTAGCTGTTTATAGCTGATTTATAGCCATTTTTTCAAAAATCTTCGGAAATTGCAAAAAATTTTCAAAAATTTTGCATTTTTTACTTGGTTTGGACCCAATTTTAGAGGGGGAGGGGGGGTTTGAGCTCGGCTTGGAAGGGGAGTAGTTGAGGTCGGGGAGGGGGGTCTGGCCTCTCCGTGGGGGGTCTCACAGGGGGTAAACTGTAGCCTGGTACACCTATGGTTTTGGTAGTTCGGTTCGAAACTTAAACTACAGAAGGAGTGGGGAGTCCGGATTTTACTTTTGCTAAAAATGGCCAAATGGATTTGTCGCTAGATAGAACCTACCCTTATTTCGGCTTCTGTCAAATTTTTCGTCGACTTTTTTAGAGGTATATATAGGTATACACATTGTGCGTATACGCATTTGCCTTAGGGATTCCTCATCCTCAGGGACTCAGCGTCATAGGTGTAAGGTGGGGGGGATACAGCTACAACAATTTTTGAGAACTGTGAGAGGTGTTTTTTTATTTTCCTCATTTGGGTTTTCCCCCATTAAGTTTTTCCCCCTCTACTTTTTGCATTATACCAGTCTAACGGTACAGCCTAGAGAAGTTTTCAAAAATTGCCCTATGTTTATGTGTTAAACTTTATGAAACCTGGCCAGTTAATGCAGCATTTTCAACGGCACATGAGATCTCAAAAAAAGCTACTTAGATCGGGTTTTTTGGTTCATACTAACTAAAAAAGGGTTGAATTTTACACTGGAAGTGTCAGAATTGCGATATAACAATATTTAAGACCTGTGAGGGGTGGGTTTATTTTCCCCCATTTGGGTTTTCCCCCCGCTACTTGCTCTAACGGTACAACTTAGAGAAGTGCAAATAGGCTTAAAAGAAAGTTCTAAGTGCGCCAAGTAGGGTGGCATATAAAGTTCTCATGGGGGAACTCCGAAGTCTAATGTCCGGGTGGCCTGCAAAGTATGCGATGGCGGAGTGGGCTCTGCTGACTATATACTTCAGTGTAATAAGTGTTCGGGGTCCATGCACTCCAGATCCTGGGCCTAACCGATTCTCAATACAATCAGCTTTCTAAGATGCCCCAGGATATAGTCAACATCATGTGCCCTGGATGCAAAAATGCTTTGGCCACTCTTGAACAGCGCCTTCAGGCGATTGAGGCTAAGCTGTCAACCTCCCCCCCTCCAAATCCTCTACCAGCTACGTCAGAAGATACGATAGCCCTAATCGTATCCAAGGTAGTTGATCAGGTAATGGTAAAGATGGTAGAAGTAGCCCATGATATTTGCTCCGAAGCCAGAGAAGCTGACAGTAAGAAGAATAATTTGGTGTTGGTAGCCCTTCCAGAAAATGATGATGTGCAGGAAACTCAGTATGTTTATTCTGTTTGTGATAAATTGAAAATCGATCGTGCTAGCGTAACCGATGTATTTAGGGACGGCCGCCCACCCCGTTCTCCTGACCGCTCTCGCATCGTTAAAATCAAATTTTCAAACTTTTCTAGCCGGCGGTCATTCCTAACCGGCTACAAAGATGTGAGAGCAGGTCTGGGGTACGGGGAATCCTGGGTTAGGCCTGACCTAACGTTTCGGCAACGGCAGCGCGAACGGCTGTTAGTTGCAGATTTGAAGGAAAGACGTGCCAAAGGGGAAAATGTAAAAATTTCCCGTGGTCAGATTGTCATCGTTCCAACCCAAAATCAATCTCCTCCAAATTTAAATTCTCAAAATTCTAACCAAAACAACTCTACTACTACTGCGTAACCCCCCAAACTAATAGGTGGCCCTATCCTGCGAAGTGAAGTAGTTCAAGTAAACGCGTCTCAAGGAATACCTTGCATCTGTTTTAATGCACAGTCGCTTACTAATAAGCTTGACGAATTCAATAAATTGGTGCAAGACTCGTGTTATGCTATCATCGGGGTTACTGAAACTTGGCTAAACTCCGAGATTGATTACAAATTCTTTATTATGTCAAAAGCAGTGATTATGTATGTTTTCGTCGAGACAGAACCTCTGCGGGGGTACATGGTGGGTGCTTATTGCTGGTTAAGAAACATCTTCCATGCAACCTTGTATTCTCCCACTCTTATGACGGCTTTATTGAAGTAATTGGAGTGAAACTCCACTTAAACGAAGTGAATATCCTTCTAACCCTAGTTTATAGATCACCGACCACTCCACAAAATACAGACAGCTCACTGTATGAACTTTTAGGTACCTTATATGACACTGATGACATTCTGATCATGGGTGATTTTAATCTTCCCGATATCGCTTGTGCAGATAATGGTTTCATTCTAAATGTGGGAGCAGCGCATGCAGATTACTTGAATTGCTTCTTAAACCTAGGTCCGCAGCAGAAAGTTTGTACCAACTAGAATTGACTCACTTCTGGATCTAGTTCTTAATAATGACGAAATGTTAGTAAGTGAAGTAAACATAGAAGAAACCATTTAGCACAAGTGACCATTGTGCTATAAGTCAAATTTGTTTTGAAT